>WPIO01000004.1:11460000-11477500 GCA_009760855.2 Cristatella mucedo | reverse complement strand
TTTGCTTGGGCCAAACTGGAATGTATCTCCGTCTGAAACTCCACCACCAAGCCACAAGAACTGAACTGGTGTTACACCAGAGAGTTCTCTATGGCACTCTCAAAGCCTATGCTGCTTTCTGTACACATGCGGTAGCCATCTCACTCCATCTTTTGAAGCAAATAGAAAGTGAGAAGCACGACTGAGTCGTGAGGGCAGTTGAGGAAGCGAGTAGCATTGACGTAGCAGCGCCACACGGCTGGAAATGATGTGCCGAAGTGGCCGGAGGAGGGATGTTGTTGCTGAACTATTAAGGTTTGCTGACCACAATTTTAGCAAAATTCATAACCAGCTGCATAGGCTTATTCCTTTTATTGATAGCACGGCATAAATACTTCATTTCTGAAGCACCCTAAGAGAAATTAGTCGCTTTATCGAGGCGCTTTTTATCCGTCTGTAATTGAGGTGGGTTGGCAGCTGAGGTAGTGAGTAGCCTGGAAGTAGCAGCTCAGGACGGCTGGAAAGGATGCGCCGCGGTCAGCAGCAGGAGAGTAGATGTCGTTGAGTAAGAATTGTGCAAGCGAGTGCCACAGTCTAGGACCTGCAGAGCGAAAGCTTATGTCTCCAACGGTCTTTAAGCGGAGCAATGGAGCTGCTAATTTATTGTCGATAGAGGAGCTGAGGGGACGAGGAGGCTCAGACTGGCGGTGCAGCCGCTCAGTTGGGTGTGAGGGAACGAAGCCAACCCGGGCCTTGTTGGTCAGCTTGCGAAATTTAATCAGTATCCGTCGATCAACCGGCAGTCATCCAAGCTATTTTAGCAAAGAAGACACGGTCGAACCACCGGGATTTGTATACTAGCAGCCACGTTCATTGCGATCCTTAGTTGCCTGGTAGCTTTTTTGGTACCCCTACCAAAATGAATTGCAATATTCTAGCCAAGAAAAACCAGGCAGCTAGTTAAATTTTTACAACCCACCGTGGAAGACGATTCCTAGTCTTGGATATGGATCGGACGTGATGACTAGCCGTGGAAGCAGTCTTCTTAGCGAAGCTTTAAAAATTTCGGCAGCTGTCAAAGACGACACCTAATTCTGAGCAAACTGTTTTGGTCTCAAAACAGCATCACCTATTAGGAGAGCAAAGTCTTCTGGTTCATCCACACGCTTGGGGTGTCCTATGAGTAACAGCTCCGTTTTATCATCGGTTAGTTTAAGGCAATTTGGTGAAATCCAGGATCAAATGACAAATACAGCTTAGTATCATCAGCATAAAAGTGATTGCCTATTCCTTGGGTCTGCATCACAATCCCTAGAAGTTGAGCATAAAGGGAGAATTGCAAAAGACCGAGGACGGCGCCTTGCGGGACTCCACAGGTGACTGGTCTGGTGAATGAGACCTGAACCCCACGGGACACGCATTGATCACAATCTGACATGTAGGATTTGAAACGTGCCAGTGCCTCGTATGCCAGACCGATCGTTATTCTCAAGTTTTTAAGTAGGCTATCTTATCAATAGTGTCGAATGGGGCTGATTGATCCAGCAGGGCCAGGGCAGTGGTCATCGTTGCTGCAAAGAATGTCGCTGGTTACGTGGAGGAGAGCAGTTTCAGTGAAGTGCGAATCGCTTAAATTCCGACTAAAAATGTTCTGACAGTTTACTCTTTTCAATCCATGCTAAAAGCTGCTTCGCGATATTTTTTAAGAATCTTTGACAAAAGTGGAAGAAGATAAACTGGGTGATAGTTTAAAATGACCCCTGTATCAAATCTAGGCTTTTAAAGTATAGGTCTAACGATGACCGATTTAAAAAACTTGGGTACAGTCGTTTTTTCGTGAGAAGCATTACAAATCTCAGCTATGGCGGGGCTAAGTTTGTCTGCCAGTGAAGACTGCAGAGGGGATGGTATTGGGTCTTCAGAAGACAAGTTCTTTTTACTAGACCTTAATAAGGTAGTCGCATCGCTTGCAGAAACCTCAGAAAATCTCTCAAGGAAGGTCTCAGGCTGCGATTCAATTGCTCGAGTCGGAGGGGGCTTTATGGAGGCACGAATGTGCAATTTTTCCGATGAAGAAGGCTGAACACTTTTTGGCCGAGCCGTTAATATCTGGGGGGCGAGACATCTCAGAATTGGCAAGCAACTCTTTCACCGTTTTCTAAATCAGTTTTGGGTCTAGCCTGAATGACCTCAGTTTTTGAGTAAAAAAATAACCCTGGCTCTTTTAAACTCTCGGATGTAGACTCTGAGGAAGTCTTCGAAATTGACGAGATCGTCACCAGACCCCAAACTTCGTAAAGCACCGTTTAAGCCTGAGCTTAACACGGTGCATTTTTTGAAGTGCTTTTGTAAATTGAATGGAATATTGGCGACTCTTTACACTGACTTTTTAACAGAATATAGCAGGCTCGTCAAGGTCACTCCTAAGTTTCATGCTCACTGCATCTATGAGAGTATCAAGGCTGTCTGTCGAGTCTGGGTGCCGGTCAAGAAGACCTGCCTCACTTACAAATTTTAATAAGCGTCGCTGGACAAACTCGACATTACCCTGCACATTCAACAGAGCAGGAATAATAAACGAGACGGAGTAATGACCCGAGAGGGTCAGCGGGCACACAGCAAGGTCACTAGGGCAGACACTCATAATGATGACGAGATCTAGGATATGGCCACCGACGTGAATGATATGACACACGTGTTGGACCAAATCAAAGTTCTCCAGGCAGTCCCGAAATGAGCGGACCTAGCTGCTGCTAGGATTTTCAATGCAAATGTCGAAGTCTGCTGCAATCTGTAATGGCCTGTCACACACAAATATTTTAGTGAGGAACTCAAAAAACTCCTTTCTAAGCCTCTTTTGTTCTCTCCCTCCCTGGTTCTCCTCTTCTCTCTCACTACATCCTCTCTCTCGATCTCTCTCTCTCCCTCTCTCTCTCTCTCTCTCTCTCTCTCTCTCTCTCTCTCTCTCTCTCTCTCTCTCTCTCTTCTTAATCTCATCCTATGCATCTCCAATGTATCACCCTCTGTAACTCCACAAAGACTATGCTGGTGCTACGCAGGAGAGTTCTGTATAGCGCACCCAAAGCTTAAGCGGCTTTTGGTACACATTCGGCAGCCAACAGACTTCATCTCCCTCAACCAAGAGAAAGTGGGAAGCATAGCTGAGTTATGAGGGCGGTGGAGGTAGTGAGTAACATGGAAGTAGCAGCTCAGGACGGCTGGAAAGAATGTGCCGTAGTCGGAAGCAGGAGAATAGTGTAGTTGTATAAGAATTTTGGAAGCGAGTTCCCACAGTTTAGGACCTGCAGAGCAAAGGTTTTGGTCGCCAACGGTCTTCAAGCGGAGGCATGGAACGGCTAATTGATTGTCCCTAGAGAATCTAAGGGCACAAGGAAGCTGAACCTGGCGCAACAGTTCAGCTGTTATGAAGGAGCCAGGCCGCGACGGCCTTATGGGTCAACATAAGAGCTTTACTCTTTATCTCTGATCTCACCTCTCATCTTCGGTTTTTCTCAATTTTTCTCTCTTCCTCACTAGCCATCTCTTTATGTTTAGCCTTTCTTAGTCTGTCTTAGCCATTCTCTCTCTCTCTCTCCTCTCTCTCTCTCTCTCTCTCTCTCTCTCTCTCTCTCTCTCTCTCTCTCTCTCTCTCTCTCTCTCCCTCTCTGTCTCTCTCGCTCTGTCTTTCTCTCTCTCTCTCTCTCTCTCTCTCTCTCTCTCTCTCTCTCTCTCTCTCTCTCTCTCTCTCTCTCTCTCTCTCTCTCTCTCTCTCTCTCTCTCTCTCTCTCTCTCTCTCTCTCTCTCTCTCTCTCTCTCTCTCTCTCTCGCTCTGTCTTTCTCTCTCCCTCTCTCTCTCTCTCTGTCTCTCTCTGTCTCTCTCTCTCTCTCTCTCTCTCTCTCTCTCTCTCTCTCTCTCTCTCTCTCTCTCTCTCTCTCCCTCTCTGTCTCTCTCGCTCTGTCTTTCTCTCTCTCTCTCTCTCTCTCTCTCTCTCTCTCTCTCTCTCTCTCTCTCTCTCTCTCTCTGTCTCTCTCTCTCTCTCTCTCTCTCTCTCTCTCTCTCTCTCTCTCTCTCTCCTTTGTGGCAGCTACAGCTACTATAGCTATTTTCCCACTTTTCGGATCTCCTCTCTCTCCTCTCTCTCTGCTCTCTCCTCTCTCTCTCTCTCTCTCTCCTCTCTCTCTCTCTCTCTCTCTTCTCTCTTCTCTCTCTCTCTCTCTCTCTCTCTCTCTCTCTCTCTCCTTTCCCCTCTCTCTCTCTCTCTCTCTGTCTCTCTCTCTCTCTCTCTCTGTCTCTCTGTCTCTCTCTCTCTCCTCTCTCTCTTCTCTCTGTCTCTCTCCTCTCTCTCTCTCTTCTCTCTCCTCTCTTTTCTCTCTCTCTCTCTCTCTCTCTCTCTCTCTCTCTCTCTCTCTCTCTCTCTCTCTCTCTCTCTCTCTCTCTCTCTCTCTCTCTCTGGCTCTCTCTCCTCTCTCTCCTCTTTCTCTCTCTCTCTCCTCTCTTCTCTCTCTTTCTCTCTCTCCCTATCTCTCTCTCTTTCTCTCTCTCTGTCTCCTCTCTCTCTCTCTCTCTCTCTCTCTCTCTCTCTCTCTCTCTCTCTCTCTCTCTCTCTCTCTCTCTCTCTCTCTCTCTCTCTCTCTCTCTCTCTCTCTCTCTCTCTCTCTCTCTCTTTTGTGGCAGCTAGCTATAGCTACTTTCGACTTTTCGGATCACCTCTCTCTCTCTCTCTCTCTCTCTCTCTCTCTCTCTCTCTCTCTCTCTCTCTCTCTCTCTCTCTCTCTCTCTCTCTCTCTCTCTCTCTCTCTCTCTCTTCTCTCTATCTCTCTATCTGTTCTCTCTCTGTCCTCTCTCTTCTCTCTCGTATCTCTTTCTATATCTCTCATCTCTCGTCTCTTGTCTCTCTGTTCTCTCTCTTCTCTCTCGCTCTCTCTCTCGCTCTCTCTCCTCTACTCTTTCTCTCCGCCTACCTTAGGCTACTTTCGACTTGTCGGATCACCTCTCTTTCCTTTCTCTTCCCTCAATCTCCTCCCTTCTCCCTTCTCACTATCTCTCTTCTGTCTCTCCATGCTCTCTTTACTTCCTCCTCTTCACTCCTCCCTCCTCTCTCTCTTCTCTCTGCCTCTCTTCTCTCTTGAATCTCTTTGGTCTCTTCCTCTCCTTCCTCTCTTCTCTCGCTCTCTCTCTCTTCATCTCTTCCTCCTCTCTCTCTGCTTTAGTTCTCTCTCTCTATCTACTCTCCTCTCTCCTCTTCTCTTTTGTTCGTGTTTTTTCTCTCTCTCTCTCTTTCTTCTTCGCTTGTTTTCTATCTCTCTCATCTCTATCTCTCTCTACTGCTCTTCTCTCTCTCTCTCTCTCTGTCTCACTCCCTCTCTTCTCTTCCTCTTTCTCTCTGTCCATCTCTCTTCCGCTGTCTCTCTGTTCTTCTCCCTTCGCCTTCTCTCGCTCCTCTCTTCTCTTCTCGCTTCCTTTCTCTGTGTTCTCCTCTTCTGGGGGCCTGTTATAGCTCGTTACGTCTCTTCAATCTCCTCTCTCTCTCTCTCTCTCTCTCTCTCTCTCCTTCCTCTCTATCCTCTTGTCCCTCTCGCGCGTCATCTCTCTCTTTGCTTCCTCTGCTCTTCTCTTCCTTTCTCTTCTCTTGCTCTGCTCTGCTCTCTCTCTCTCCTTTCTCTATCTTCTTGCTTCTCTTCTTTCTCTCCCTTCTGCTTTTCACTCTCTCCTGCTCCCTCCTCTCTGTCTCTCCGCTCTCTGCTTCTCTCTCTCTCTCTCTCCTTTTTGTGGCAGGCTACTATAGCTACTTTCGACTTTAGCTACTTTAGATACTTTTTTTCGGTATCACTCGCTATCTGTCTCTTCTCTCTCTCCATGCTCTCTCTCGCCGCTCTCTTTCCTCTCTCTCTCTCTCTCTCCCTCACTCTGTCTCTCTATGTCTCTCTCGCTGCTCTCTAAACTCGCTAGTCTCTATCGCTCGCCCTATCTCCTATCTTTTGTGGCAGCTGTAGCTAGTTAGCTACTTTCGGACCGCTTTTCGGCTCAACCCTCTTCTCTCGCTCTCTCTCTAGTCTCTCTCTCTCGCTCGGTCTTTCTCTCTCCCTTCCTATCTCTATATCTTCTCCTATGTCTCTCTCTCCCTCTCTCTCTCTCTCTCTATCTCTAGCTCTCTCTCTCTCTCTCTCTCTCTCTCTCTCTCTCTCTCTCTCTCTCTCTCTTCTCTCTCTCTCTCTCTCTTCTCGCGCTCCTCTCTCTTGTTGTGGCAGATTAGCTATAGCTACTTTCGCTTTCGGATCAACTCTCTCTCCTCTCTCTCTCTCTATCTCTCTCTCTCTCTTTCATCTTTCTCGCACCTCTCTCTCTCTCTCTCTCTCTCTCTCTCTCTCTCTCTCTCTCTCTATCTCTCTCTCCCCCTCTCTCTCTCTCTCTCTCTCTCGCTCTGTCTTTCTCTCTCCCTCTCTCTCACTCGCTCTGTCTTTCTCTCTCCCTCTCTCTCTCTCTCTGTCTCTCTCTGTCTCTCTCTGTCTCTCTCTGTCTCTCTCTCTCTCTCTCTCTCTCTCTCTCTCTTTTGTGGCAGCTAGCTATAGCTACTTTCGACTTTTCGGATCACTGTCTCCCAGCCACTTGCGCGTACCTACATCGCAGCCTGCAGCATTAGGTCTTCCTGCTGTTGGTTACCATCGCTGATCTTTTCCTTTTACGAATAAATCACGTTAAGAAGACCAGATTGTAGCAATAAGGCAAAGCATTTGATTTTGTCCAGGGCGGTCAATCGCAGGGGCTGACCGGACACGGGGACAGGTCGCTCGAAGGGGACTAGGACCAGAGGGTCAACCTTTGCAATGCCCACGATACATCCTCTGTCTGATGTACTTAGGCAATAACGTCCGAAAATAGCCCATCGGGCATGCAGTTCATTAGCAAATGAAGTGTCAGTGACACAGAATTACTGTATAGCCGTGTATTAGCAGAAATCCAGCATTAGACGGAAAGCCCCTGATAAACTTTCAAGAAGCGCTTGAAGACGACCCCTATAGGGATAGGCTTGATGTCTAGAAAACGGCCTTCACCGAAGTAATACAAGGTAGTTGTCGCTAAGGAGCTTATGGAATGCAACAGCAAGAATAAATCATCAGAAATATTTCAGTCAGGTTTCAAGAAGCACCACGCCTCTGAAACTTCTCGCACACACGTGATCAATGACTTCGGAGAAGCAATGATGACGATAACGTCATGGTGACCTCGCAGTGATGACGGTAACGTCACTGCCCCGGTCCTGCTCTATATAAAAGCACCGCTGACATTGTTGATCACGACATCCTGATGAAATGATTGAGAACAATGATCTGTACGACGGATGAGGTTCTGCTGCGGTTCGAATCGTACATATCCGATCGTATTCAGTTCATGTCGTGTGTTGATGGCCGTCCCGTCTCGTTTTGTAGACCAGTCACGTGCGGAGCTCCACGAAGCGAAGACCAGTCACGTGCGGAGCTCCACGAAGCGAAGACCAGTCGCGTGCGGAGCTCCACGAAGCGAAGACCAGTCTCGTGCGAAGCTCCCCAAGGCTCCGCTCTCGGTCCTTCGCTGCTCTTAACTTATACCGAGTCTCTTGGAAAAGTGATACGGGCCAATGGGGTTGGCTATTGCGTCCAATCCGACGATCTGCTGGACGAGTCATGAATTTAAACCGTTGGAATTAGCCGCAGCGATTGATAAACTGAATGCCTGTCAAATAGACACTTGGTCTTGGATGTCATCCGATTTTCTAATGCCGAACGATGATAAAACCCAACTCCTACGAATAGGACACCCTAAGCATAAGGTTGGACTAGGAGAATTTCCTTTTCTAATTGGTAGTGTTGTGGTGCGACCGTCATCGTATGCTCGGAAACTAGTGTCCTATTTGATAACTGCTTGTCGTATAAAAGTTTCATTAAGAAGGTCGATTCCACAGCTAGTCATCACTTTCCATCGCTGTTTAAGATTAGGGACTGTCTACCGCTGAGGCCGGGAAAGATCTTACTAGCTCTGCGGTTCTGTCTCGGCCGAACTGTTTTAGCCCACGGGTACAGCGCTCGCCTCAACGACCGCGGTCTTGGGCTCGAGTCCAGTGGCATATGCAAAGCGCCTTCCAAGATAACGTACATATAAAAAACTCGTCAGTGTGCCGACGAGCTTGCCTTTGCGGCCCCCTGACGCCCCGAACTCGTGCCGAGAGCACCTCGAAGATCTCTCTGACTCTGAGAGCACGCTGGCTGCGAAACTCATTCGCCGCCGTTGCACCGCCAGCGGTAACTTTCGAGTCAGTCGCAGCAGCCATCCTGCTACGGATTTTAGCCTTCGTAATTCCGAAGCAGCCACGCGGCACTCGCGGGTCTTGGCCGAGGCGCTACGTGCTCTTCCTCGGCAGCCTCCGGATCGTCGGCCTGAGCCGTGCAACGGGAGCTCCTTGTTGCTCGCTGCAGCCCTTGCAGTCGCCGGGGTCGCCTGCATCGCAGCGACTGCAAGGGACTCACGTTTTTCGTGACGCAGCTGGAGGATTCGAGTTCTGATTTAGGCAATCCTTTATTGCCCGTGCTCCACCCGCACGCGGAGCCCGCGCTGAAAACTGCCAGGTCTGGTCTACTCTCGTGCAGGGACGGGTCCTCCGTTCGGCTACCCATTATTTCTGCTTTACTTTCAGCGAGCGCTTTCGCTGGCGCTTTTTGCTGGCTGGGACTCGCCGCAGAAGTAGCTATCGGCGAGACTCGGTGGCTGTCTGTGTGCGTGTGTGCAACCTATCGAGCACCAAGTCCGAGCGAGCAGCGAGCAGCCGATGCGGAAAAAAGAGTCGAAGAAATTTGCAGCCAAGAGGCGACGGCGCGAGCAAGAGCAACTGAAAAGGAGTGTCCGATCGGGGCAGCAGTGGACGATCGAGTGTCGTTGCCTGATCTATGGATGTGAGTTCTACAGCTCTGCGAGCCTCCCGAGTACAAGTACCTGTTGTCGGTGATTTGCAAGCGAAATGAACTACGTGTGGAGAACAGTTTAGCATCTGCAGGTTCCCAGTGCAGGTGCACTTACCCGACCACGTTTTTGGTCTTAAAGATCAGAGAGACAGTTCAAACTTGCCTCCTTTACTTGACCTGGAGCTGACACGTGTCGCGTAGGAACGAATTTTGTGCAATCGCACTGCGTAGGTTTAAAGGCTGGAATTGCGGCTCTAGTGAGAATAAAGTAACGATCTTGACGGATACCTTCCCAAGCCGCGGTAAGGCAGAACCGCAGAAGCTCAGCTATGTTAAGACTAGAATCTTATTTTACTCTTTGCTAATTCTGTGGAATTCGACGAGGAGCGAAAGAGAATGGGAAAAGAGAACATGAGAAAGAGAATTAACCGTACCGGAAGTATTCGGCATCAATGCATCTAAAATAAAGTAGTTCCCACCCTAAGTGAGGATGCTAGACCTAGTGAAAAGCTTGCTGTGGTACCGCACTACTCGAGCGCGCACGAATACATGCCGCACATGTACACCCCTAAATTTATCGATCGTAGATACAACACATAGGGTCCACTTGCAGTAGGTAGGAATTTGCAGTTGCTTACTTATGGATATT
Organism: Cristatella mucedo; assembly: GCA_009760855.2. Classification (NCBI taxonomy): domain Eukaryota; kingdom Metazoa; phylum Bryozoa; class Phylactolaemata; family Cristatellidae; genus Cristatella; species Cristatella mucedo. Next base: position 11,467,938 of record WPIO01000004.1, on the reverse strand, counting down.
ATTCGACTTCCAGGATGTAGCGTCGGCCTTACAATGAATGACGCAGGCAACCTCTGTAGTGGCCTGAAAGCTTGGACGACAAGTAGAGGTGACTTCTTATTGACACAGGTAAGTGTCGAGGATTCTGAACACTAGTTTCCAGGCTCTCGGAGACCTAGCTGCAGGCGGTAGTCTTTTTTTATCGGTCAGTTGACGCTAACCGTTAGCAGGTGCTCCGCAGTTTCAGCGTTGCACTTGGGGCGAGGCAACAACCTTAAGGGTGTTCCAGCAATGCGGCTTCCGTGGCTCAAGGTCAGTCAGGTGAGTCCTCTCCTGTGAATAAGGTAATAAGAATTCGTTTGGACATAAACAGGCAACTCGTGGTGGGCCGACTACGTGCACATGAGGCACTATACGATAGAGCGCGGCAGCGAGCTAAGAGCAGACTGTCATTGCCTCCTGTCGGAAGCGACGAGCCCCTGAAGGAATAATTGATGATACCGCGACAGTCTTCAGAAAATCCGCCTCCGACTTTTGAAGCCGGTGCATGAGTGCAGTGGCTTGAATGAATGGCCTAGGAGGAAAACGACCTTTTCAGAGCAATTCACATTTTAAGTTCTGGCTTTTAAGAGTGATACAATATATTGATGACATTCTATGGCAACCTGAAAGAACCAAATCACCTTTTGGGCACTTCGTGTCGGTTGAGTTAAAATGGCAGATCTCTGCTGGTCTTCTTTGCTGTCGCTTTATCGCTAGAGGAAACCTGGACAATTTGTCTCTTGCAGCGGATCCAAAAGAAGTCGTGGCACGTGGCCGTGTTGATTAATCAGCCGTAAGATTATTTGGCTGCACATGCTATTCGCGAGAGTCTCGGAGATACTATAAATTGTCTGATTGATCGACTGCATCTCGCAAGTAACGAAAGAAGCCTGCAGATTTTCGGCGACTTTCAAGCACACGAATGGGCTCAGGTCTTTCCGCAATAATACTGAGCTCAAGTCGCCTTGGTTTCCTACTAGCGGATGAGCATGGATACCCTTTCGCCGAGAGGATCTCGACATTTCAGCGTTTCGTCGTTCCTACTGTCGGGCTTTCCCACTGGCTACCTCGGGTCAACGGGTACTCGCCGTCATCATTGCGCAGTACGTCAAGCCGACCAAGTGTGCATGGACCTAATCTCAAAATTCTCACAATTCTGAGTCACGTAAGCAAAAGTGGTTGCTCGCATCGATTGCTAGCAGTGTACTTGTAGGAACCACAGGCCCATATATATATATATATAAGACAGAGCTCACCGGTCGCCTACCAGTTTACTCCCGATGCTCCTTTCCACTTGCCTTCGGGCAGCTGTCCTGATTTTGCTACTGCTTCTGGTGTGAGTAGGGGGCCTGCTCAGATTTCTACCTCTATCTCCTCCCCACCCCCCCCGCGGTTCTCCACACGGAAGACGGCCGCTGAGAATCCCACATCTTCATGCAGACGAATGTTTAGTAAACGAACTATGCGGAAACGCACACGTACGCAAGCACACACACACACACTAACACACACCAAAAGGCAGGGCCACCATTTGAGTAGGTTTTACATGGCAAGTCTTGCTTCCTACATGCTTCCTACCTACGTCTGTCCTGCATCGGACTTTCTTTTAGTATTAAGTTTACGCGGTTAGTCTCCCTCTAAGTCTTGCTTCCTACTCGCTCCGCCCCCTGGTATTCGTGGGGAAAATGCTTTCGTTGGGGAGGCAGGAAATGGCCCTGTTCGATGCGTCCCCACCCCGATTGCTTTTAAGTTTAGCCTTCCCCGATTGCTTTTAGTCGCCAGCCGCCTCGTTATCTGATTCTTGTACGACTAGCTCGCAGATTCCCAGAAACAGGTACTCTCGAGGAACGCTTGAACGATTTCGCAGGTGAAGTCGTCCGCCATACTTTTCAAAGCAATGAAAAGACTCCAGACTATTGACGTGAATGGACTAAGATCATCCGAGGTACCTCTGAAATATGGGGTACCTCAGGGCTCAGTGCTAGGTCCGATTCTTTTCACGGTTTATACTCTCTCCCTCTTGCTGATGTGATTGCCAAGCACAATCTAGGCTTTCACTTCTATGCGGATGACACTCAGTTGTACCTTTGCTTTGATCTCTCCCAGCCTTCGAGCACCTCAAATTCTCTCAACTCACTTGCTGCATGTATTGATGACATCCGCAGATGGATGGCAGCAAATTTTCTAAAACTAAACGATGATAAAACTAACTTACTAGTTATGGGCAAACCCAGTGCGATTGACAAATTGGAAAGGCTGGCGCTCAAAATTGGCTCTGCCAGCATATCTCCTGTTGAATCAGCTCGAAATCTAGATGACATGCTCCAAAGTGACCTCTCGTTAGACGACCATATCAGCTTCACAGTCAAATCTGCCTATCTTCAGCTTCATAACATTGCTAAAACTTGGGCTTGCTTAGATAAGGATACCACGTCCAAATTGGTCCATGCATTCGTGACATCCCGTCTCGATTTCTGCAGCTCACCGCTTACTGGCCTACCGGCATGTGCGATCAGGCGATTGCAGCTGGTGCAAAACTCCGCAGCTAGGCTTGTCTGTCGTGAGCGTCGCAGTTGCCACATCACACCACTTCTCGCCGACCTGCACTTGCTACCAGTCAAGCAACGGATTGACTTCAAGGTTTTGTCGCTCACTTTTAGGTCACTTCATTCTTTGGCTCCAGCCTATCTCTCAGATATACTCCCCCATCAGGCCAAGCATCGTACCACCCGCTTTTCGAAATCCAACAGTCTACCACAACCTAGTACAAACCTTAAATCCTTTGGAGACCGTGCATTTAGTTCGTATGCTCCCAAAGCCTGGAACTCCCTCCCGACCTGCGTCAGAACATCCCCTGACCTGACCACATTTAAAAAGAACTTAAAAACGCCTTTTTAGGACAGCATTTAGTGGGTGCCTGAGATTCGTCCTTGATGTGCTTATACGTGCTGACACTGTGCATGCTGCCACTAACCACATTTGCATGCTGACCCAGTGCATGTCACCCCTTACCGTGTTATTCATGTTATTTATCAAGCATGATATTACTCACAATTCAATTGCATTTCCCTTTGCAGCAAATGTAAAGCGCCTAGAAAGAGATTAAGTTCTCTGACGGCGCTTTATCAAGTGCATTATTATTATTGTTATTATTAATGAAAAAAGCGTGCCCATGACTATACTTACGATTTGTTTGCTTAGTGTTGCCTGAGTCTTGGCCAAGAAGTAGAACCACGTTCGGCTGCTGAGCCTTCGTTGAGTCGTCCTTAAGTCTTGGACCGCCGCCCCCGCCCTAAGTATTGACGGAGTATACGCCGAGGACTCAAGCAGGTAGGTACGAAGCAGGTACGAAGCAAGACTCGCCTCGCCTTGTACATCCGGCTTTACCCGGACGGGGGGGGGGTCGATAGGCTCCAAAAACCGTGGGAGAGCTTCCAATCATGAATGGCGCCCAGGCGGAGTCTTAGCCAATGGCGAGCGTTGTTGCCTATATACGGGTACTTGCCGTTTTATGAATGTAACCAGACGCCCGTGGACTGTCCCTCTCGCGTGACCCGCGGCGCTCGTTATCGTAAGCCGCTCGGGCTCGTGGCGGTCAGATCGTCACCCGGCGAAGCAGCGACTGAATCGCAAGCGGCCGCCGCCGCCGCCGTCGTCGAGCGCGGACTTTGGCGTGAGTAGGCGCCGAGCGGTAGTCGCTCGCTCGACCGTCGGCGCAGCCGTCGTCTTCGCTTCGTCCGGGCGGCGTGCTCGCGCGGCGAATTGCCCGCAGAAAGACGGCGCGAGCGAGCGCGCGAGCGCGCGCGCGCGGACGCACGCGAGCAGATACGGGAGACGCGGACGGCCCGCGGCTCGAGGTCGACGCCGGGCCGCCGCTCCGGTTGCCTGAGCGGCGGCCCGGCGCCGCCTTGCCCGAGGCCTTCTTCAGCACCCCCGCGTCCTCCAGCCCGGCGTCGCCGCCGCCGCCGCCGCTCGCCGCATTGGCTTGCCGTCAGTCGGAGCTCCCGGCTGGCTCCTCGCTACTCCCGGAGCCGATGGAGCCGGCGCTCGTGGCGGCGGCGGCGGCGGCGGCATGCTCGCGGCGGCCGTAGGGAGCAATTCTTCATGAGGCGCCGAGGGCTCGAGCTCGGCCCGGGCGCGGGGCAGCCCCGGTGGAGGGGGTGACCGGGCCGCGGCAAAGGCCTGCGCCCGGTCGTCGCCCGTCCGTCCGCAGCAGCGTGTCGCTGCTGAGCCGACCGCTGGTCGTCGTAGAGATGCGTCGGCGGCGGTGGCCCGCCGTCCACGGGCCGTGCCGGCGTGCGTGCACAGCTACAGACTCCGGACGGGCACGTCTTGGCTACCCCTGCCCACCATCTTCGCAGCTGCGGTTCACCACCGCCGAGCTGCGGCCGCCGCCCCCCTACGGTATTCGAACCTTCGTTCGACACCGTCCGACGGGCGGGTAGACGTGCCACAGAAGATCGAGCCTCCGGCCAGCCTCTCTCTCTCTCTCTCTCTCTCTCTCTCTCTCTCTCTCTCTCTCTCTCTCTCTCTCTCTCTCTCTCTCTCTCTCTCTCTCTCTCTCTCGAGCTGTCGCGTCGTGCCGCCGCCAGGGCTCGCCGAGAGAGCATGCACTGCAGCTGCTCACGTGCTGGCAGCATCCGCTCAGGCTTGCAGCCAGCACGTGCACTCGGGCGCCACGTGTGCTGAGCCGCATCCGTAGCGCAGCCTGCCACCACCGTCCGGCGGCACCAGAGGTCCTGCAACTCTCGATCGAGACCCGAATGGTGGCTCAAAGCCAGGTATCTATCTGCTCCCGTCTTTGCGCAACTGAACGTGGGGCGACTGGAGAGCCAGCAGGCAGTAGAAGGAGTTGGTTTTTGGGGCCCGTGCAAACGACGTCTTTGGCTGGGCCACCGAAGACCGCTGTTTTTTTTCCGCTAGTGGCTTGGGTTGGGGCGACGTGGACAGTTTGTCGTCGATCAGGCGATCGAGTGCCCGTGGCTTTTGCCCCTTGCAAGCAGCAGCAGCAGCAGCTTCGTGTGCTCCTGCCGGGCTTTGCATGTCTCGACCGGCAGTGTACTCGCTTGCCGGTCGTCATATCGCTTCTATTGACCGTTCGCCCGCCAGCTGTACCGTGACCTTTCAGCGATCTGCACGAAGTCACACCCTGCACTTTCTCTCCAATTTGGCAGCATTGCCTCTGGGAAGCAGATGACCTCTGCATCGCCCCCACTACGGCATCATGCAGCAGAGAGAGCCCTGGGCGCCGAGGCTTCGCGTTAGACACTTCTCGGACGATGCCAACGTGCCGTCCATCGAAGCCGACCTGCCGGATGGTGTCCATGGTAAAAAGCTGCCTGCTGCTGGCTGCTCCCTCCAATTTCTCAGCTGCTTTTGTCGATACATCTGCAGGCTGAATTTGCCTCTTGTCTTGTTTGGACTACCCTATGCTCTTGGTGTGACGTTCAACTGTCACTAGCGACCGGAGGAAGCTATGTGGCTGCAAGGCATCGTTTCTCTTCGGCGGCTTGATATTGCCCACCATTACCTTATGCTGCTGTAAATGCGCTTCGGCTCAGCAGCTTTTTCTTCGGGTCCTGGGCATGCAGTGCTGCATGATGCCATCTTTTTTCTGGAAGGTGTTCCAGCTAGAGAGAGAGAGAGAGAGAGAGAGAGAGAGAGAGAGAGAGAGAGAGAGAGAGAGAGAGAGAGAGAGAGAGAGAGAGAGAGAGAGAGAAAGAGAGAGAGAGAGAGAGAGAGAGAGAGAGAGAGAGAGAGAGAGAGAGAGAGAGAGGACAGCGTATCCATACCGTTCTCGAAGTAGGGGGGTGGCTGTTTGGGCACTTTAAAATGCTGACAAAAAAGGAGATCGCCAACCTAGAGTCTCGAGGAGAAGGTAAAGATGGCCGCAGCTAGGCCAGCGTCCAGTAGGACAGCATGCAACTGCTGTGCTAGCTTTTGCAATTTCTTGCAACGCGTATCTTTCCATTTTAGCTCAAATTCTTTCTTGCCCTTGTTTTTAATAGCAGTTTTGTAAGTCTTGCTCGTCGTCCATACGATATCTCGGCAGTCCATGGGTTCAGCTCAAAGGGTCACGAGCTAGCGGTGTCAGGTCACGAGCTCCAAATATGTCTTGAACGCAGCTCTCGAGGAGGCAGCCGGTTGGGCTGGGGGTATGGGGTGGGGGGAGCGAGTGAGGGAGGGAGGACGAGTGGCAGCTAGCCCTGTCCCACCAGGAACCGCACAGCCAGCCCAGCGGTAGAACATCTGTGACTAATTAGTCACCACAATAAATAAGGTCTCCGGATTCACTCGTGTGACCTTATCAGCCGAAGAGTGCTAGGGGGAGGGGGCAGCCGGGCCAGGTTTGTTATTATCGCCAGGACAGGGTCCGATGACAAGAGCCAGGACAGCCGCAGCCAGCCGGCTGGCGACTGCTTTATCGTCCCAGTCACCGGCTGGCTGACGAATGCCTCGGCGGCGGCCTCTTCGCAGCAGACCGTCTTCCAACGAGGGCCGCGGCAGCGTGGTCGGTTTCACCCCAATGACTCAACCTCCAGGCCTCCAGCTGCAGCCGCCCACAGTCGTCCGGCCGGCCGGAGCTGCTCCGTGGTAGTTACCTCCCCCCCCCCCCAATGCCGACTCTCCCAAATCTCTCTCCCTCTCTCTCCCCGAGTTGACTTTATAAACGATGGCTAAATATAACAGATCTATACAAGGAATTGGCTCTTAAGTAGGTCGTTGTACACCCTATGCAATGCTGATTCTGTCGAGCTAGGTATTGGTTTTTGGGAGCAGGTCGGCAGCAGGGGCACTTTGCTCGGGCGGCAGCAGGAGCAGGAGCCAACTGGAGCCACGCATAAAGCATGCGGCACAAAGCATGCGACGCAGCAGCCTGCGCTTCGGCCTCTTCGCTCGGCAGGCTTTCTTCGTGTGGCCTAGCTTCCGGTGGCTGTCCCGAGTGCAAATTTGGCAGTGACATAATGGTGGCACCGAGTGGCAGGCATCTGGCACCTCCGGGCTAGTACCACCTTTTCCCAGCTGGACGTTCCCTCGGCACCGGCTCGGCTGGCTCTCCCCTTGCCCTCCCTTTCTCTTTTGCCTTTTTTGTGTGTGGCAGGACCTCTGTTGGCAGAAAGGCAGAAGCTGCAGCCACTGTTGTCACTGTTAGTCAATCAGTGGTCTTGCGAAGGTAGCTATAATTGAGCTCCCACCACTAATGGGCATTGGGCAACCGGTGGCTAAACTACCACAGCAGCTAGTTCGTGGAGGAGGAGAAGGAAGAGGAGGAGGAAGAGGAGGTCCATCTCATCCGGGCTCGGCTCCTCGTGGTGCCACTTGTCTGCACGGAGCCCCCTTTAAACCACCGGCAGCAGACACCTGCTCCCGGCGTTGCCAAGTGTCAGCTGCTGCTGCCGCTGCTGTGCGGCTCCTCGAAGAAGCCGCGATGGAGTCTCGAGGAAGGCTTGTCCCTTCATCCGGTCGTCTGCTTGCCCTGGCTTGACTTGAGCTCTGGCCTGTCACCCGTGATCGACGAGTGCAGCTGGAGGACCAGGCATAAGCGAATCACCACCATCCCCCCAAGGCACCAGAGCAGACCGAGCTGCTGCCGATGCTGCTTCGACTGCAGCTGCTGCCAGCACGTTGGCTTGACTTCAGCCACTCCAAGTGAGAATGTTGGTGTGATCGAACAAGCTAGGGCAGCCAGGTGGGGGGAGAGGGGTAGGGGCTGGGCAACAGCAGCTGTGAAAACGACGGCCGGCTGGATGACCCGGTACCCGTGCCGGTCCAACAGCGTTGCTGTCACACTCTGTCTCACGGCTCTCCACCCCTCCCATTCCCCTTCTATTGCTCTCTCTTACTCTCTCTTAGTCTCATCTCTCTCCCATGCTCTTTCTCTCTCTCGCTCTCTCTCTCTCTCACCCTCTCACTCTC
>WPIO01000004.1:11372500-11457500 GCA_009760855.2 Cristatella mucedo | reverse complement strand
TCGCCTGCTGCGCCGGCTGCACTATAGGCCACCACCAGGCGGCTTGTCGCCTGCCTGCCGCCTCTCGGCATCGTGCACGTGCCGTGTCACTGCTGGAAGTCGGCTGCTGCTGCTGGAAGTCGGCTGCTCTCTCGCGCGATTCTCATCGATGATCGATGAGCGCCACCGCTCGGCGCTCGGCGCTCTTTCGGCTCTCTTGAGCCCTGCTGTGTGCGCCATTCGCGGCGGCGCTCGACGCTCGGAGTGAGTGGCAGGGTCCCTGCGGTATTCAGCTCCGGCGGCGGCCGTGGCCGCCGGAGGGTCGGGCGCGCTGGCGCCGACTCATCACCATCAGCCGCTCTCATCGACTGGCGTCGCTAGTGGCATGTTCACTCGATGTCCGCGAGAGTGCAGCCGGCTCCATCGTCGTCCTCGTCGTCGCGGTCGCGGGCTGCGCTTTCGGGAGCTGGCCATCCACACTTGTGACTGACTGACTGACTGGACTACGCTCTGCTGTCTGGCGTCCAGACAGGGGGCTCTGCAGGCTGGCGCCTCACAGCTGTTTTGGCCCGTGGCCCAACGACTGCTTCTTCGGCTAGCTGAGCTGCCTCTTAGGGGGCGGGGCAGGGTCAGGGCTCATGCTCAACGTCGCCTCCTCCGTCGGTCCTTAGGCCTCTCAGTTGCCAGTCACGTGGGCAGCAGAATGGTGAACGTCAAACCAGCTCTTTTCTGCCACTCGATGCCGGCTTTGCGCTCCAACGTATTGACTTTGTGTGGCTACCTAGTGGTTGTTGCTCGGGTGGCCGCAGCCGAAACCACCATTCTTGTCGGTGCAACGCCAAGATGTTGGAGCCAACGCGCCTGGCCCCCACCAATCCACACGTTCGATGAGGTGGAGCTGGAGGGAAGACTCATCATGGCTGGGGTGTCTCGAGGCCGGCCCAGATCGGCTGACTTGGGGGCCGGCTGCTTCGAGATTGACAAAGGTGTCGAACTTTGACCTTAGCGACCATGAGGGCTACTAGAATGACCTTGCATTCACTCCTCTGTCGATTAGTCCTAGGGAGGGGGCTGCAGTCCCAGCAGTCCACTATATGAACACAGCAGCTTCGCGGGGGGGGGGGGGGGGGGGGGGGGGGAGGGGCTCGTCTTTGTAGAGAGACAGGTTGAATTCCTGCTCTGACCCCACAAGGCCACCTATTGATTGGTTAGGTTGTCTTCCAAATCTGTGTTGCAGCTCCACTCACCCTTCATGGGAATAAGTTAGCTATACCTTTCTCCCATATTCAGATTGTTTTGTCGACAGCTATTGCTCTACTGGTCCAAGACTGTGGTGCTCACTTTCTCAATTCTTGGACAACGGCGATAAGTATTTTTTCTTCTACTACCCACTTTGGCTTTTCATGTCCAGCCATCCTGTTTGTTGAGCTACATATGCTGCTTGCCTATTTGACTGTCCTAACCCAGCTGTACTTCTTAAGTTCCCTTCGCCGTGTAAGATTTAAAGCCACTGGTTTTACTAGTGTGGGCCTGCGGCTTAGGCTTCGAGCAGTTACTTCGTGGTTGTGTACAGTTGAACACGGAGATACATGAAGCGATCTGTAGCTCAGTAAGACATCGGGCTTCTGCTTGGAGGCGGTCCTTGGAGGAGAAACAGGCAGTTCCCTCATTAGAGGCAGCCTGGCATCTGGTTGCTGCAGAGGTAGGAGTGGCAGTTTGGGAGCACTTGGACGTCTGGGCTCTCAGCCATTGCTATCTCAGCATACGCAGGCGTTGGAGAAGCTCGTGTGAGTCAGCAGGAGGGCATTGATAGAGCTGCACAACCATGCTGGGACCTTGCTATCCTGGCTACAGGCTGCAGGCAGGCTCGTGGCCCCTGAACGTTTGACAAAGCAGTTCTTAAAAATCACGTGTAACGGCTAGCCGTCAGAGTAGAGTTCAACAGCCCCTGCGGATTTTAGTGGTACAGCCCTGGAGGAGGGGTGGTTGGTATGAGGGAGGGTGGAGCAATGAGATCGGCTCAGCCTCTCCCCCCCCCCCCCCGAGGGAGAGGGAGGCTCTCCTTTGTAGTCAGCTCCTGTGTGCTCGGCTGAGCTTACTGACGATTGGCTGCCGAATCCTCCCCAAGGCTCATTACTCATTTTCATTCATAAAACTCAATATACCCTAACGTGCCCTGACTGTCTGTGCAATTATGTTATCACATGGTCCGATGGCTGGCACCGGGGCAATCCTGTGCAGTCCTGGTCGGCACAGTGGCGCACAAAACAGATTGATTATACTAATGCGATTGCGAATGAATGGCTGCCTTTTAGCAATGGCAGGTCCGGTCCATCTTCCCCGGCGGCACCCTCAGCCTGGCACCCTACCCGACTGGCAGGTGCCCTGGTGGCTTCTAGCTGCAGTTTCCACATCACTGTCTCCCTCTCTCTCTCTCTCCTTCTCTCTCTCTCTCTCTCTCTCTCTCTCTCTCTCTCTCTCTCTCTCTCTCTCTCTCTCTCTCTCTCTCTCTCTCTCTCTCTCTCTCTCTCTCTCTCTCTCTCTCTCTCTCTCTCTCTCTCTCTCTCTCTCTCTGTCTCTCTCTCTCTCTCTCTCTCTCTCTCTCTCTCTCTCTCTCTCTCTCTCTCTCTCTCTCTCTCTCTCTCTCTCTCTCTCGGTGTGTGGCTCTTCAATGTCATTCACAGCCATGGCCTTAGTTAATCGAGCTCTGTTTTTCTGTTTTTCAACCTTTTCTTTTATCGAGGGTTGTTTAACCTTGAATAAGTTGCCCTCCTTTAATGACATTTGCATTTAATTGGCCACGAACTGGTCTTGTTTGGTAGCTGCCTACAGCTTGGGTGGTGTGAAGGGAGCGGGTCAAACCCCCCCCCCCCCCCGGCAGCCTCCACACTGCCATCCACTCACCGCCCGAGCAGGCATCCGTGGGAGATAGGATGCAGTCTGTAGGCTGCCACACAGGACATGTGTACGACGTCTCTTGGTCGATCAGAGGGAGTATAGTTTGACCGGAGAGAGTGCCAGATGTCACGTGTGCTGCTGCACGTGTGGCTGTGGCCCACAAGGCTCGTGGCTAGCAGCCGACAGGCTTAGTCGGCATATCACCAGTCCTTTTCCCATCCAGCTCCTCAATTTCATTTTATACCTATATCGTCCTGTGCTGACACTTGGCTGCAAAGAGTTATGGCAACATCTTCTCAAACTCCTGTGAGCTACCGCCACCATGTTAAATACAGGTATATTTTCGTTGACTTGCCGGCAGCTGTGAGATCATTGACTCGGCACTTGTGTTCCAGATATTGTCGTGAACCAATACTTGCATCAAGAGCTGCCTCTGACACCGGCCTCAGACCAGAAGATGCAGGCCTCTTGCCTAGCCCTGATGAAATCGACTCTGGCCAATTTCGTCTACTTCACACAGCGGTACGCTATTCCGAGGGGTACGTTGCACCTGCTGCCTATGTCACTTATGGTTACTTGGTGTCGAACCGTCTACTCTTGCCCGTTCCAAAGATTGGCGAGGCGAGTGATCTAGCGTTACCACTACCCACCGCATGCCAATGCTAGCCATCCAGTGGTTGAAGTAGCAGCAGTCTGAGCAGCAGCAGCAGCAGCAGTGGTGGTGGTAGCAGCACTGTCAAGCACGCCGTGCAGGGCACTGCACTCACTCCCCTTCTCGCCCGGAAACTGACGTTCTGTCGATGCCTGTTTCAGATCCGGAGCTGTGGACGCCACGGCACGTGTGTGAGTGGATACACTGGGTGCTCCGTGAGTTCAACATCGAAGGCATGGTCGACGTGCGCGGCTACGCGGCTCACTCGGGCGCGGAGCTCGTTGCGATGGGCAGTGAGCGCTTCAGCAAGCTGTCACCGTCCAGCTTTGCCTGCGACATCCTTTGGGAACACCTGATGATGCTTAAGACCGGTGAGCACCGCTGATGCCTCCACCGTCCAACTCGACCCCTCGCCCGACTCTGTAGCCAACGCAGATGGGATTTTCTCTGCACTGGCTGCTTGAGCATGTGGCTGGCGCTGTGGGAGGAAGGGGGAGGTGGGGGAGACAAAGAGAGAGAGAGAGAGAGAGAGAGAAGGAGAGAAGGAGAGAGACGAGCAGAGACAAACCAGACTCGTGTCGACATATCCGAGTCGCACCTCCTCCACCTCGTTGTGTACGCCAAGAGTAAATGCTGCTGGGCATGGTTAAACTGCAGCCGATGCTTATACGAAGTCTCGTGTTGCTTGGCTTGCATGTAAAGAGCAAAGAGAAAGTGCATTCGATATAGCCGACCTACTAATTTATTCACCACAGAACGTACCTACAGGATCGCACTTTCGTCTTGAGCTAACCCCCACTTGGAATCCCTCTTTTGTGAATGTGCATGCACACTTATAACAGCCTACGCAAGCAGGCACCGCACACACACACTCTCTCTCTCTCTCTCTCTCTCTCTCTCTCTCTCTCTCTCTCTCTCTCTCTCTCTCTCTCTCTCTCTCTCTCTCTCTCTCTCTCTCTCTCTCTCTCTCTCTCTCTCTCTCTCTCTCTCTCTCTCTCTCTCTCTCTCCATCTCATTATCTCCATCTCCCTTTCTCTTTTTCCCTTTGGTGTGGGGCGTTCTCCTGTATCGTCGGCTGTAGCTGAATATGACTGCAGTGTAGGATAGGTGCCTCTTCATGCAGCACTGCAAACATCTGCGAGTGGCACGCTGACTCTTTATGCAGCTACCTTTGTAGCCAGACTCCGATAGCCCAGAGAGGCTATTCTTACTCGGCTTTTGCCGTGCACGTTGCTTTGATGTATACGTTTAGTTGGCCTTGGGATCTGAGCATGCTTCTCTCACCTGCCAAACGCGAGCCATATTTTTCTTACTTCATGCAAATCCGTCTGGCAGAGCGCCTTCATTTTGAAAAGCCGTATGCTGGCTTTTTCCAAGACAGACCACGTGGTTCCATGCTTGGTTTGCTTGGCCACCGGTCATTCGGATGTATCACCGCAACTGTTAACTCCGCAAGGCCTCGGTGACTAAGTGAGTGTTACCCAGGAGTTTTTTGTTTAGCGCACTCACAGCCTGAGCAGAATTCGGTGTGCATTCGTTAGCCAGCAGACCTCATTTCACGAAGCGAAGAGACATTTGGAAGCATAGCTGAGTCAGGAGAGCAGTAAAGGAAGAGAGTAACGTGGAAGTGGGCAGCTTAAGACGGCTTAGGAAAGGATGTGCCATAGTCGGCAGCAGCAGGAGAGTAGATGTCGTTGCATAAGAAATGTGGCAGGGAGTTCCACGGTCTAGGACTGGCAGAGCAAAAGCTTCTGTCGCCAACGGTCTTTAAGTGGAGGAATGTAACAGCTAATTTGCTGTCTATTGAGAACCTAAGTGCACAAGGAGGCTGAAACTGGTGCAGCTTCTCAGCCAGGTATGAAGGAACCAAGTCACGCTGCGCCTTTTTGGGTCAGCGTAAGAACTTCATTCTGTATCCGTTGATCAACAGGAAGCTGTCGAAGCTCGTGAAAGGCGACAAAAAGCGACACGTGGCTGAACCTCTGGGATTTATATAACTAGCCTTGCAGCCAGCCACAGTCATCACCAGCTGCAATGGCCCAAAGGCTTTTTTGTTACCCCTAACAAAGTGGACTTCTAATAACCCACGCCTAGACAGAAACAGGGAGCTAGTTAACATGTTTGCAAACCCACTGTATTAGGCAGTCCTGCTTTTACATAGGGATCAGAGCTGATCCCTAGCTGTGGAGGCAGTCTTCTTAACGAGACTTTCAAAACCAAGGCACTTGTCAAAGACGGCTCCTAAATTCAGAGCACATGGTAATGGTTGTGCAACACCGGTGCCTATTAGAACAGCAGTCTTCTAATCCAGCCACTGGCTTTGGATGTCTTATGAGTAGCAATTCCGTTTTACCGTCGTTTAGTTAAAAGAAATTTGCCGAAATCCAGGATCGAATGTCTGCAAGGCAAGCATTCAGTTTATCAGTCGCTGCAGCATATTCCGCTAATTAAAAAAAATTAGCTGATTTAACAGCCTCATTTGCATAGTGGCAGAAGAGCCTTAATGGCTATCACCACCGATTGCAGCGGGCAATAAAGAATTGCCTGCTTCAGCATTCGAACCCACGACCTGGGTCGTGAAGAGCGAGCACCTTACCTCCTGGTTAGAGACCCAGGGGCAAATGACAAATGCTGCTGAGTAAAAGTGGTAGCCTATTCCATGGGCTCGAATCACTTTCCCCAGAAGTTGAGTATTAATGGAGAGCATCAAAAGACCGAGGATGGCGCCTTGCGGGACTCTACAGTTGACTGATCTGGTAAATGAGACCTGACCTCCCCCCACATGACACAGGTTGAACACGATCAGACAAGTACGATTTGAACTATGCCAGTGCCTCGTATGCCAGACTGATCGTTATTCTCAAGCATTCAAGGAGGATGTCGCGATCAAAAGTGTCGAATGGAGTTGGTAAATCCAGCAGGGCCAGGTCTATGGTCATCGTTGCTGCAAAGGATGTCGTTGATTATGCAGAAGCAGTTTCAGTGAAGTTGTATCGCTTGAATCCTGTTTGAAATGTTACTGGTAGGTCACTCTTTTCAATGTGTGCTACAAGCTGCATAACAGCAATCTTTCCGAGAATCTTAACAAAAAAAGGAAGATGTGAAACTGGGCGATAGTTTGCCAGGGCCTGTGGATGATAGTTCCTACTTCCCACAGCCAAATGACACCAAGCAATACCTCACGTAGCTTACTGTAATGTCAATGGACGACAATTCAAGGCTGTATACAACTGCTTGGTAAAGCCACTGGGGTGAGTGTGTACGTGGGGATGACGGACCAACTACTGACAATCTGGAAGATAGTTGGCCAGCAGCTGCAGCTCGGCACGTAGGCAGCTCACACGGAAATAAGTAAGCAGCTGCATGGAAGCCGAGCGTGCCACCGTTCCTGGCACCTGCTGCTGTCGGCTGAGTCAGCGTTTTTCGACACTTTCCACCAACTGCAGCTCGAGTAGCACGATGCCCACTGTGATGCCTGCCCTTTGTGCTTTAGGCTTGCTGTCAATCGTGATGCCCATGTGTTCTAAAGTTTAACGATCCACGGTCACAATACCGGTTGACTAAGATTGAACCCTTTTCAAGAGTCCTCCCTGCCAAAGGCCATAGGGTCATGCTTTTCAAAATCAGAGCATGGCGACCAGCTACAGTCACTTGCATAGTTGACGATTGGCCAATCGAGGACTCATTTTGGCAGTCGAGGTGCGATTTTCTCAAGAGGACATTCGATGTCATAAAAAAGGCATTTTACAGCTGCATACTTTTTCTTACAGCTTCAGGTTTCTTTTGCTCTCGGTGGCCAGCATCTACGGATTAGCTACCGGTATGCATGCGTACATACCTGTGCATGGGTGTGTGAGTGCATGTGTTTGTGCTTTGTGTTTGCATGTGTGTGTATGCATGTGTGCACACGTGCATGTCTGTAAGTGTGTCTATGTACGCATACTTTTTATGTGCATACACACAGCGCAGGTACTCGCTGCCTTATCTGTGTTCTACTGGAAATCGAACCCGTTGTGGTAGCATAGGATAAATAATGATACTTGCTCGTCAGTAAAGCACCACGAGTGCAGCGAATCTCTGTCCAAGTACTCACCTAAAGAGAACTAATAGCCAAGTGCTGCAACGTGCAAGGTATCATGCTTAGACAAAAATAAAAACCGCTTGTAAGTGTCGTGCTTCTTGACGTTATGCAGTCAGAATAGTCGGAGCAGATGGTTTCACCATCACGCGTTTCAGCATCACGAATGATTTTTTTTTTTTATTAAAACCCCCTATAAGAAAACAATCCCAGCCAACTATCCAGAGCATAGAGTGGGCAGGATCGTCGTATCGATCCCATGCAAAACACAGAACTGCGATTGGAATGCTGTACGGGCACGTTTGCATTCGCAGTTAGTCATCAGGCAGCCATAGCCAACATACTGGTCTCGAGGAATGAGGCCCACGAAGTTATTAGCACTTGGCTGTTTGTCGTCCACCCCTGTCGGTGCCTCAGCTATAGGTGTTATTTCGGCCTTCCATTCCGACATTTTCTGGATCCGATCGAGCGCTCACTGTGCATGCCTGCGCGCGCAAGCACCCAGGCGGCGGCGATGAGCAGCGAGTGGACGGCTCGGTCGCAGCTGCTTTATCGCCTTTATGTGCTGCAAATCCAGCTGCTCCACCTGCCGGTCGTGACTGATTGTGGTCGAAATCGGTTTTAGACTGCCCACGCGAGACGGCAGCTACCACTCACCTGAGCAATCACGGCCGTCTTGCCATCGGCAGCGTCGCAGGTAAGGCAGTGGGGTTGGAGGGAGGAAAAAGAGGAGAAAGAGGGGAAGAGGAGGAGGAGGAGAAAGAGGAGGAGTAGGAAGCTTACCCATCGAAGCTCTCATCGGATGATTGACGCTCACGCCAGTGCTTAGCGAGCCCGGCACACTGAGTGCTTACTTTGCTAGCAGCGCTGATGGAGTGCCAAGTGCGACTTTTTTGCTCCAGCCGCTGGGCGCCCAGAGCGCCTCGAGTGAGGAGTTCAAAAAAGGGATGACCGCTCACTGAAGCCTGATCAAAGGAAGCCTGCCCCACTTTGCCCTCTCGTCAATGTACCTGCGAGAGGCCGCTGGCCTAGCTGCGTAGGTACGGTTTGTGTAGGTGGCTTCCGGAACATGGTGTGTATAGAATTCAGCAAATGCAAGCCCATAAATTATCGAGGGGCAACAAAAATGCCATCGGCAACAGGCTCGCCAACGGGCCCACTTAATAGCTGATTGCTGGAGCCATATCCTAAGGACTGACGAAAGTCAATTCATGATCGACAGAGATTGCAAATGGGCGCTCTTGTTAACCGTGAGAAGGTGATATGTATACCACCTGGATTCTTAAATATAGTATGATTCATTTGTGTAGCTCTTAAGAAAACTTTGTCTCTATTCAGGCACTTCACTTATATGCCACGGGGCTCGAGCCACGACCTCGGTAATCAGCCACATTCACCTTGACCTTTGTCGGGGTAAGCACTTTAACCACTGGCCGTGTGCTAGAGCTCTTGTGGGGGGGGGGGGAGAACTACGTTCGGCAAATGGAAAATAATCCCAAGAATATCGAGAGGGCAATTCAAAATTCTTTGCAGACTCAGGAGTCCTTGTCTGACCCAGCTACTCGTCTCTCGTTGTCCACCCTACTGAGCATCCGTGGGACAGTTTGGAGTGCTCATTTAGAGCCGAGAACTGTATCTCATCGTCTCCCGAGAAGTTTTTTTGGTCGGCTTAATCAGCTGCGGTACTGCATAGCTTCGAATGTTTGCCGAAAGCTGACCGAGTGAATGCCAATGCGCATGCAAAAAGTTAACACGAGAACGGTGGAAGTGGTTAGTCCAGTCTCCTAGTGAGTGGCACCCACTTGTGGACGTGTAGCCTGGGCTGTCAAATAAAAAGTGTTGAAGCACCTCTTTGGATGTTTTCAGCGTTGCTAGCCAGAGAGATTGAGTCAGTCGGCTGACCGGATAGCAACAGGATGGGATATCCATAGGCTCGGCCCTCGTAAATACTTTTGCGATTGAGCGTAAGCTTCGCCTAACGCTAGAGCCGTGCACGAACCGTGAGTGCTGTTTTCGATTGCCTAGAATGAGGGCCCAAACCAGGTCGACGTTTGGAAAGCGATTTGTCAGTGTCGAATGAGTTTGAGCCCTGCTCCATCGCCTCAGAAGGCGAACCACTCGGCGGCAGCGGCGGCAGGGAGAGTGGCTCCCCCCCCCTTCGGTGCTGCACATGTGCATGGCAATGCCCTATGGGCAATTCCCCAGCTGGACTCCTTGTGCTCGTCGATCGGTTCGAAGCCGGCCACTGAGTAGTTTAATGCATGTTCGAGCGGTCGTTGCCAGTGACGGCTCAGCGCATTAGTTGACACCAGCAGCATCCATGCACCTCTCCTGTGTAGGTTATGCCGGAGTAGAAGAGCAGCGAGACAGTGGTGGCTACGACGGCATCAACAGCGTGTACGCTGGAGGAGGACACTACTCCCAGCACCCGGTACATCACCACGACTCAGGCGAAGCCCTATACGCTGTAGCGCCTCTTCCGATGCCGAACTGTGAACTGTATGGAAACTGCTCGGAGCACCTGCAGCGGTGCAAGGCCGAATGCTTGAGCCTGCCGACGGCCGGCGTGGCGGATGCCGCTGGACATTTAGCGAACGCGAGCTGCGCCGCCACCGCACTGCCACTGCGAGTGGAGGGCTGGCTGCAGCATGCCCCATACGGCCAGAGCTGCGGCTCTGCTGCGTGCGACCGACTGCAGCAGCTGGACGTCAAGCCCGTGATTACCGAGGTTGGCCTTTCAAGTGAGTGATTTCCGTGTTTAATCTCTACGCTCTTGCTCTCTCTAGCTCTCTCTAGCTCTCTCACTCTCTCTCTCTCTCTCTCTCTCTCTCTCTCTCTCTCTCTCTCTCTCTCTCTCTCTCTCTCTCTCTCTCTCTCTCTCTCTCTCTGTCCTCTTTCTTTCTCTCTCTCCCTCTCTTCTCTCTCCTCTCTCACTCTCTGTCTCTCTCTTCTCTCTCCTCTCTCACTCTCTGTATCTCACTCTTCCAACGATCAGTTCTAAGCCTTGTACTAATTAATCTAACCGCCTATTTCATGCCCATAAGAGTATTAATGGTGGCAGCAGCAGAAGCAGCGGCATCTGGTCCTTGCCATGGTGGGTGTGGGTGGTGGGTGCACATGCATAATTTCGATGTATCTCCTTGGCTCCTGGAAATTTCTCAGGCTATAGAAAACATTGCTAGTCTTATGCCCATATAGTTTTTAAAGTTTAAAAAAGGCTCACTGACACTTATACCCAGTTACAATGATTAAGAACTGCATTTTCGTGGAGGTACAACTAGTACAACGTATGTACATCATCTCTGTTTTCAAAAGCGACTGCGAAATGGATGATCTGACAGTGCACAAAGCCTTCACAGACGGAATGCAATAGTACCTGTGCAGTGTACTTCGTTGTGGAAGCAAGATGTGTACACGTGCATCTGCAAGAGCGCCTACAAACCACGAACAGACATGCTTGTCTAATGCGTGCTGAAAACCTGCCTGTGAGCAAAACCGATGGGATATAGCTAATGCGGCTTTTATTGTGAGATGACTCTTCGGTAAAGGTCAATGAAAGTGAGCTCGTGTACCAAGACTGGACGAAAGTGACTCTTGTGAACGATCGTTGTGGAGTCCAGAGTTTTGCTTCAAAATAAGCCCAAGCATCTCAGGTCACCAGTAATCATGCATATGAATATACATTAAGATGTTTAGCATAGCAGTGGGCCGTTTAGTTATGCAAGGAAAAGGGTGAGAAAGAGAGAGAGAGAGAGAGGTAGAGAGACCGGCAGACAGAAAAAGAGAGACCGACGCAGCAGGACGTAGAGACTAATAAACATTAAGACAATGAAGTAGAAAGAAACTTATTTTGTATTAGTAAAATGAGTCAGTGTACAATGCTGACAGGTCAGAGATGTCTTTTCCCTCTAAACCCCATTCGTGACTTGTGAATCTAGTTTTTGCCTTTTAGCCCACTCCCGAAGATGGCTGCTGCCTGTTTTCACTACCTGTGCCGCCACCTGCTAGACGCCTGTTGACTTCATGGGGCTCCTCTGACCGCCTCGGCGAATTGCCATCGAGTTTCGGTGGTGCTTGACATGTCGCACGTCACGTCACGACTCGGGCATCTTGTAGTGATCGACGCATACTCGCCTCAAGCTTTCTATCATGTGCCACCACCGGAAACGGCACGTGGTCATGCTGCTCACCATCCGTCGATCCCACTGCAGCATCACCAGCGGTCGGAGTACTTGCACCCCGAGGAGCAGCAGGCTTACGGAGCTGTCACTGTGGCTCCTCATTCCTCACGCTGGCCCAGCATCCCAGTATCCGGCTGCCCACAGCGGGCAGGGGCAGCCGAGTCGAGCTGCAGGGCCGTCTCAGACTCAGGCATCGACTGCGGCTGGCCAGCTGCCCAAGCCGCTGCTGCCGCCTCGTCGGCAGGCAGTGTCGGCACGCCGTCTCCTCCGTGCCGCGATGACCGTGTGGCAGGCATGGAAGACATCAAGCCGATCATCCATCCCGGCAGCAGCCACTCAGGTTAGTGCCTAGCTGCTGGCGCTGCTGCTGCCCCCCCCCCCGAGAAGCCAGCAGCAGCAGTGTGCAGGCTGTCCCAGGATGCCCTTCGCTGCTGCTACTTCGCTGGCAAGTTTTCCTGATCCTGAGATTCGCCTATGCGAACACGGGGACATGGGTGCAAGTTTTTTATTGTGCACTCGTCGTTGAGAGGACGGGGTGGGGCTCCCGTCCAAAAGCTCTGCCGATCAACCGCTGGCATTGCTGCTGGCACGGTTGCAGGCAGCGGGCCGATCCAGCTGTGGCAGTTCCTCTTGGAGCTGCTTACTGACAGGACGTGCCAAGACATCGTCTGCTGGACGGGCGCTGACTGGGAGTTCAAGCTGCTCGACCCGGACGAGGTTGCGCGGCGCTGGGGCGCACGCAAGAACAAGCCCAAGATGAACTACGAGAAATTGAGCCGCGGCCTGCGATACTACTACGACAAGAATATCATACACAAGACCCCGGGCAAGCGCTACGTGTACAGGTTCGTCTGCGATCTCAATCGCCGACTCGGCCACACCCCCGAGGACTTGTTCCGAATATGCAGCCTTACACCGCAAGTTGATCGAGACGACGATTGATAACCGGTGAAGCTCGACGGTGGCGGCCAGGGCCGAGCCTACGAAGCACATCGCTACCGCTTTGCGAACGAATCTCAAACGATCTCTCTCTCTCTCTCTCTTTCTCTCTTGAGGCCTTGAAGGCCTCGAAGGCCCTCAAACGTTCGTGGCAGAGTGAACAGCTCCGCCACGAACCTCGCAGTCTCTAAGTTATTGCTGCTGCCGATGCACACCTCGCTCTTACTTCCGGTGCCATCGATGCTAGTAGGGCTTCCACTAGCCCTCGGCGGCACTACCCGGTGCTTTGGGTCCGGCATATGGCGTACGGCGAATTCGGCATTGCTCTCGGAGTCCGACAGCGTAAAAGCCAGACTCTCGGCAGCGTGGCCACTCTTGGTGACCAGTGTCGCCCTGAAGTGCTAAGAGGCTGCTGCTGCGGCTGGCATGCTGCACCCTTCCCCCGTGCAATTTTACTATGGTGCTCTGCAACATCCGGCGGCGGCGGCACGGCAATAAAGCTTGCCGCTCAGTATAGCGGGCGAGCATGCTTATCATTGACTGCCGCCGGCAGAGCCTGCCTAGCTCAGATCGCTCTGGTCTTTTTTTAAGGCGTGCAGACACCTGCGGCTGCTCTGCGTTGACGACGACGGCGACTCTATTTTCATATTGCCGAGCCCTGCTCTTCCCTCTCCGCTTTTGCTTTGGTGGGGATCTTACGCTCGCTCGCTCGCGTGTGTGCCTGCTATGTCTGGTCTCTCTAGCTCTCTCCTCTCTCTCTCTCTCCTCGCATTCCAACCGGCTTGTGTTGACGACGACGATCTCCGTCGTTCGTCGGCAGCCACTCGCTCAGCGGGGCGAGGAGTCTGTCTGCCCGCCCGCCGCCCCTGCTTATGCTGGCAGCTTTGGGAGCTGGCAGTGTCGGACAATGCCAGTGCACGAGCCGCGATAGGGCAGCCGCCTCGATCGTGTCTTACACGTCGAGCTCGCGTGGTGCTCAGTCAGCAGTCTATAAGCGTGTCGCAGTTTTCGCGGGTCTTCGTACGCTTTGTTTTTTTTCTTCTTCGAAAAAGCTTGCCTACCTCGGAAATACAGCCGCACAGAGAGTACAGCTGCCCATCTTGTCACTTTTTACCCCAAGCTGCCCCTTCGCTCGCTTGCGGTCGATGGAGCCGAAATCGCCGCGGTGCCGGCCGCAGAGGAGAAATCGCAGCAGGACCCGCACACGACGACCCGCACCGATCCATCGCTGCAGCCGCAGCAGCAGCTGGTCCGCCGCTGCGGCGGTTGCACTTCTGTGCAAACGAACCGTGACAAATTGCTGCCCAAGGCGAGCAACCGCTCACTCTCGTCGCTTTCTAGGAAGCGGAAGCTTGCCAAGCGTGGTGGCTCACTCTTGACAAGTTATTCGGACCTGGTGCTCGAGCGATAGCAGCTTCGTGCCCTGATCTGACTCATTTTTTCGCAGCTCTAGTCCGCTCTCGCCAAGCAGATGTCAGGGCTCTGGACTTTCGAATGAAAATGAGACAAGTATGCAATTGCAATGCGAGACCTAAGCTAGGGCCGCGTGAGGTCTGCTGCACACAGCTAATCGTAGAGGCAATCCATTCACCGATGCCCAGTGGTTTTCCACCAAAGCAAATGGTCAGTGGGACTCATAGATACATACCTGCATACAGACCGAGCGATCCCCTACTGTTGCCAGCATCCCCACACCACCTGATGTGTCCGGCGCTTTCGTCACCCTGGTGACACCTGCTTGCTGCGTCACCCTGGTGACACCTGCTCGCTGCTTTGTGGTTTCACGAGCTCATTAAAGGTACATGAGCATGAGCGATAATGGACTTTTGCTTTGCGAGTGTATAGTTCATACATCTGCAGCTAGGCTGGTACTTCCTGCAGCCTCCATTTTATGTAGGCGATCTCTGCCAACCTGCCGAATTATTGTTTAGTTAATCATGCCGCACCGCCAGATTTAGTAGGAGCATGGTCTACTTTGTTGGCGAGTCGGCACGATTCGGTACCGCCCGTGCAATTATCTCCCGTCCACGGTTCTTTCCAGTTGATTTAGGCAGTTGAAATCGGCATCGTGTTGGTAGGAAAGTCGGTCGTAGAGCCTCAGCTTAAGAAAATTAAATCCGCATTCACGTGTTTTACAGCTTACTGTGAGAGAAGAAATAACCACGGACTAGAGAAATTAAAGGCACCGTGCTTAAACAGAAATGCAAAAGCATGCAAGCATCGTTCTTAGACCATCATGCAAAAGCATGCAGAAAGGCACTCAGAGCCACTGGCCAGTAACCCTCGCTGGTAAAGTGGACTGCATCAAGCGCAGGTAAGCACAAAAAACCTATAGAAACAAAGAAGACAAGTTCCCATGCAGGGTGCAGGTAAAGTGAGATAGAACATGTGCATCTGTAGACGTGACTAAAGTGATGCAAAGTCATTACAATAGAAGCGGCGACTGAAGTCGAAATCGAATTCCCGACTTTTGATGTGCACGAACTGAGATTTTAATGCAGTTCGCAGAGCAGCTAGGCAAGCAGCGATGAATGGCTGGTGCAGCAGGAGCACGAGACTGGAGGAGCTAGGAGTCGGTTAGATGGACTGGTACAAGCTAGTGAAGCGATCTGTAGACCAGACAGAAAAGACTCTGTAGTTGATTCGATACTTGACGAGGAGTCGGCGGAGCTTCTACAGAAGTGCTTGTGACGTGGGTTTTGCTACGCTGCTGACGGCAGGCAAGGAGAGCCGGCGAGCGTTGTAACAGCTACAGAGGAATAATGACGCAGGCAGGTAGTCCTGAGTAAAGAGAGTTGCAGTAATCTTTGATGCGATGTGACCAACACACTAGCTAGTTTGGCGGCGGCGGTCTTTTCTAAGTAGGCATTGATTTTGACAACGCTCCTCATCAGAAAGTAGGCCGACTTTACTGTGGAGGCAAGTGCTTTCATTTAATGGCAAGTCGTTACAACTGTGCTTGGCAATTGCAGCAGCTTGAGAAGAAGAATACAAATAATCAAGAGCAGGAGGCCTATGAACGAACCCTGAAGAACTTCATACTTAAGGGGCTGCCTGAAGACCAGCAGCTACTTACATCAGTATTTTAGCACCTGTCACTGGGTTAAAATCCGAACCCATTTGACACTCTGCTAGCAATACGTAGATGTGCCGAGGGTAGCTCTGGAAGGATCTTGTCAATTGTGTCAAACACTGTTAAAAGATAGACGGAAACTTTCAGATAGGCCCTAGCTTAATCAGCATTGTTTGGAAGCTCACTGTAAACCCCACCGGAGATGTTTCCAAGGAATGGTTAGCTACAAATGCGTCCGAAGTATCTGATGAACTGATGGGACAGTTTTGCTGCTAAGCCACCACGGATTCAAGTGTCTTTGATAGCAATGGCTGAAGGGAGGCTACTTAGACGAAAGCTACTTAGGGTCTCACGGCCTAGCGTAGGATTTTTAATGAGTGGTCCGAGAATCGCTGCTTTCTTAGAAGCAGCGATCAGCGCTTCAGTGTCCGGCAGTGATGACAGTGAGGGGATGGAAACCCTAGCGCCATCATGCACACGAAGAATTTGAAGAATTATTCTGCTAAGTTTCTATTTAGATCGCTCGGGAGTATGTTGCTTGCCAGCCCTATCTGTTTCGCTGTCTTCTTTACTGCTCACGTACTGTCTGCGGCCTATGCTTATGTCTACGCTTTTACGGGGACGAATGGGCGCATCTGACAGATCGCGCGGGAACCGTCTGGGCAGAGCAATAATGACGAGCGCTTTAAAAGTAGAAAGACCTAAGGAGGCCTCTATCAGCTCTTGCAGCTCTCTACGTGCGTGCCTTTATTGCCGAGCTGTTACAAACGAAGGGGGGGCGGCCGGCAGCAGCAGCTTCCGCGTCCACCCGTACACATCTAGTCGCAATCGGAGTGCTCGTAGCTCACGGTGCTAGTCGTCATAGCCGACCAGAAACGAATGCCGGTGCCGCCCGGAAACCTTTGACCCGCGGCTAGCGACGCGAAGGCAGGCGCAGCGCCGCCTTCGCGTCGCGTCGCGTCGTCCTTAGTTTGGCAAGACGAATTTTCACCGACCCTCCCGAAATTAAGGCCATTCTCGGTCGGAATAAGCAAATGGAAGCGCAACATAACCTACTAAGGACGGTAGGCGCCAACGTTCGTCTTCGCCGCATCGTTAAGCTGTAACCAAAATTACTACCGGGGATTTTACGTCGCCTTCTCCGAAACTGTCGTTATAGCTGTCTCATATTCATCGTCGTCACCAACGCCTATCGCTAGGCGGCCGCATTGACTCCACATTCAAGTCGACATACTTTTCGGCTACGTAACGTGGCCTGCATGGACAGGGATACTGCGTCTACATTGGACCGTGCATTCAAGACATCCCGTCTCGGCTTCTGTAGCTCACTGCTTGCTGGTCTACCGGCCTGTGCAATCAGGCACTGGCAGCTTGTGCAAAACTCTGCAGCTAGGCTTGCCAGTCGTGAGCATCGCAGTTTCGACATCGCGCCACTTCTCGCCGACCTGCACTGACTGCCCATCAAGCAGAGCATCGACTTCACGGATCTGTCACTCACTTTTAGGGCCCTTCATTCTATAGCTCTAGCTTACCTATCAGAACTACTCCCATACCCTCCTGGGAATGATAACTTTTCTTAATAAAATCACTTAGCTTTGCCTCGAACTAACCTCAAATCTTTTGGAGACCGCGCCTTTAGTTCGTATGCTCAAAAAGCCTGGAATTCATTTTCGACTGACGTCACGACATCGCCTGATTCGACGAAATTTAAAAAAGAAGTTAAACACGCACCGGTTTTAATCGGCACTTTGTGGGTCCTTGTGATTTTTCCTTTGTGTGCTTATGCGTGCTAACATTGGGCGTGCTACCACTAAGCGTATTTACAAGTTGACCATGTGCACGCTACCTCTAACCTTAGTATGCTTGATAAAATTGGGCACGCAACCACAATTTGCTTGTTAACATCGGGCACGTTACCAATAACCGTTTGACGACGCCTCCTTTACAGTACTGTGAAGTGCCTAGAAAAAAATCAAGTTCTCTGAGGGCGCTCTACAAATTTGTTTTTATTGCTATAATTTAAAGTACCTCCAACACGTCTTTTCACAGCTGCCGGAAGCAAAGGACGAGCCGGCATTTTAAACGCAGGACCGCAGGTAAAGGAGAAAATCACGAAGCTTCGCGAATCCTCTAAGGAGCTGAACGGGAAGGCAGAGCAGCTTGGAGCAGTTTCTTCGAGGTGGTATTCTGTGGTGCTCTGGCCACAAGTCACGAGACTGAAAGCTGTGAGCAGCTGGTTTAGTCTCGCATATTAAACCATGCCGAATCGGATGAAGTGTGCCCTTCAGAAAGTTCTCGATGTTCGCCTTGAAAGGTTCAAGTAGAAAATTTGAGCTTACTCATAAGAGCAAGTCGAGAGCTTTCGTCAGGATATACCGGACTTTGATCGCTATCGCCGAGGACTTTGACGAAAAACATGATAGGAAATTATGTTGTGGGGTTTGGTAGGAAAAGTGATTTGCAATGTGGCTGCAAATCTAGGACATCTGTTGATTTCCGAAGCCTTTGCACTATTCATTCTTGTATGACTGCAGGGAAAATCAATATTAATTTTGATTCATATGCCGTTTTTTTGCTAAATTTGAACAACAAGACGTGAATTTGTTAGTTTTCCAATCGAAAATGAATTAATTTCAAGTTAATCGCTGTCCTGTTCGCATAAGCAAAGTTTGCGTAAATACTGGCCATTTTTCTATATACATCTGAGACATGGGTCGTTAGGAAATAACACTTACAACTGGTAGACAAAACTGCGTTATTTAGTGCGGTCTTGTTCAACTTGTACATTTAGCATTTCGCGAGGGTAGTGCACCTTGACCAACTCGCCGGGAATGCATATGTCGTGACTCCAGCAGTAGCCCTTGCACTCGATCACAAAGCCTGATCGTAGATTGACCTTCAGCTTAGTCTATCTTATGCAGGCCTCAGAGTGCCCACGATCGTAGCTGCATTTCTTGTGGCCCTTTCCCCTGCATGGTATCTATAAGTTCTTGATTCCTGAAAACGTCTACGTCAGCGGTTCTCAACCTGTGGGTCGCGGCACCTTTTTTGGTCGAACGACATTTTCACAGGGTTCGCCTAAGACCATCGGAAAA
Organism: Cristatella mucedo; assembly: GCA_009760855.2. Classification (NCBI taxonomy): domain Eukaryota; kingdom Metazoa; phylum Bryozoa; class Phylactolaemata; family Cristatellidae; genus Cristatella; species Cristatella mucedo. The sequence continues at coordinate 11,438,605 of WPIO01000004.1, read as the reverse complement.
CACGCATTTCAACATTTCGCACACAATCATTTTGTGATTGAGGGTCGCCACAACACGAGGAACTGTATTAAATGGGTCGCGGCATTAGGAAGGTTGAGAACTACTGGTCTAAGAGCTGCTTTGCTAATCGCATAGTCGGCCAGTGGGCTTGCTCTCACTCCACTTGCTGGTGCTGGCACTTAACGCGCCAGGTCGTGGGTTTGAGTCCTGCAGCAGACAATTCTTTATTGCCTACTGAAAGTAACGTAATGTAATGTAGAGCTAATCACTCCACAGAGTCAGCATTGCTTCGGGTATACAACGACCTACTTAGGAATGCAGACATGGGTAGAGTGTCTCTTCTTGTTTTGCTCGATCTTTCGGCAGCTTTTGATACCATCGATCACAAAGTACTTCTAGAGCGCCTCTCATCTCGCCTGGGCATCACTGGCACTGCTCTGCAGTGGTTCAGGTCCTATCTCAGTGGGAGACTCCAGAGTGTTGACGTGAATGGACAAAGATCATCTGAAGTACCTCTAAAATATGGAGTACCTCAGGGCTCTGTGCTAGGTCCGGTCCTTTTCACCGTTTATACTCTCCCTCTCGCTGATGTGATTGCCAAGCACAATCTAGGCTTTCACTTCTATGCGGATGACACTCAGTTGTACCTTTGCTTTGATCCCTCCCAGCCTTCGAGCACCTCAAATTCTCTCAACTCACTTGCTGCATGCATTGATGACATCCGATCATGGATGGCAGCAAATTTTCTAAAACTAAACGATGATAAAACTAACTTACTAGTTATGGGCAAACCTAGTGTTATTCAGAAATTGGAAAGGCTGACTTTCAAAATTGGCTCTGCCAGCATATCTCCAGTTGCATCAGCTCGAAATCTAGGTGTCATATTCCAAAGCGACCTCTCGTTAGACGACCACATCAGCTCCACAGTCAAATCAGCCTATTTTCAGCTTCATAACATTGCTAAAATTAGGGCTTGTTTAGATAAGGATACCACGTCCAAGTTGGTCCATGCATTCGTGACATCTCGTCTCGACTTCTGCAACTCACTGCTTTCTGGCCTACCAGCATGTGCGATCAGGCGATTGCAGCTGGTGCAAAACTCTGCAGCTAGGCTTGTCTGTCGTGAGCGTCGCAGTTGCCACATTACTCCACTTCTCGCCGACCTGCACTGGTTACCAGTCAAGCAACGGATTGACTTCAAGGTTTTGTCGCTCACTTTTAGGTCTCTTCATTCTATGGCTCCAGCCTATCTTTCAGATATACTACCCCATCAGGCAAAGCATCGTACCACTCGCTTTTCGGAATCCAACAGTCTAGAAATACCTCGTACAAACCTTAAATCCTTTGGAGACCGTGCATTTAGCTCGTATGCTCCCACAGCCTGGAACTCCCTCCCGACCTGCATCAGAACATCCCCTGACCTGACCACATTTAAAAGAAACTTAAAAACATACCTATTTAGGACAGCATTTAGTGGGTCCTTGTGATTCGTCCTCGATGTGCTTATGCGTGCTGACACTGTTCATGCTGCCACTAACCACATTTGCATGCTGACCCAGTGCATGTAACCCCTAACCATGTTATTCATTTTGTTTGTTTTTCAAGCATGATTTTACTTACTATTCTATTGCGTATCACTTTGCAGCAAATGTAAAGCGCCTAGAAAGAGATTAAGTTCTCTGAGGGCGCTTTATCAAGTGCAATATTATTATTATTATTATTATCTCCACTGTTACATTACAAAGCCACAAATACTATATGGGTGTTACGCTGGAGAGCTTTCTATAGCGCACTCAAACCTAAGCGGATTTTAGTACGCATTCGGTAGCCAGCAAACTGCATCTCACACAACAAAGAGAAAGTGAGAAGCATAGCTGAGTCAGGAGAGCAGTTGACGTAGTGAGAGCACGGATGTAGCAGTTCAGAGCGGCTGGAAATGACGTGCCACGGTCGGCAGAAGTAGAGTAAATGTCGTCGAGTAAGAATCGTGGAAGTGAGTTCCACAGTTTAGAACATGCAGAGCAAAAGCTTCTGTCGCCAACGGTCTTTAAGCAGAGTGATGGAACGGCTAATTTATTGTCCATACAGGACCCGAGTGCACAAAAAGGCTGAAACTGGTGCAGCAGGTCAGTTAGGTATGAAGGAGGGAGCCAAGCCCATCGCTTAACAGACATCCTGAATCGAACGTCTGCAAGGCAAGCATTCAGTTTATCAGTCAATGCAGCAGATGACTCCGAAGGTTTAAATGGCAAAAACAGCTGAATAGCGTAAGCACAAAAGTTATATCTTAGTCCATGGGGTCGAATCACTTTTCCTTGAGACTGAGCATGAATAGAAAACAGCCAAGGACCGATGACGGACCATTCTGGGACTCCACAGGTGACTGGACTGTTAGGTGAGACCCGACCCCCCTCCCCGCAGTACAAGCATTGAACCCGACCGCACAAGTACGATTTGAACCATATCAGTGCTTCGTCTGCCAGACCGATCGTTGTGTTCAATCGCTCAAGCAGGATGTCATGATCAATAGTGTCAAAGGCAGCAGATAAATCTAGCAGCACTAGGGCAATGACGTACCTGTCATCGCTGCTGCGTAGGATGTCATCGGTGACACGGAGAAAGCAGTTTCGGTCGAGTGCTGCCACTTGAATCCCAACTGAAATTTTTATGACAATGCATACTTTTTCTAAAAATAAACATTTTTTTTAAATGTTTGCTAAAGGCTGCTTAGCGACAAGATTTTCAAAAATCTTTGACAAAAAGGGAAGAGGGAAAACTGGGTGCTAGTTTGCAAGGACTTCTGTAAGTAATCCAGGATTTTTAAGTATTGGTCTAATGATAGCCGATTTGAAGGACTTTCGTACGACCCCTTCTTTCCAGAGAAGCACAATAATCTCAGATATGGCTAGAAAGAGTGTGTCAGCCAGTGAAGACCATAAAGGCAATGGTATGCCATCTTCAGGAGACAAGATCTTTTTACTAGACTTCATTAAGGTAGCCACGGCGCATGCAGAAACTACAAAAAATCTCTTAAGGAAGGTTGCGATTAAACAATTGCTAATTCGAAGGGAGCTTTACGCAGGCACAAATGTGCACAATTATTTCAGTAAAAAATGCTGACAACTTGTCGGTCGAGCCATTTATATCTGGAGAGTGAGACCCCTTAAAGTTGGCTAGCAAGTTTTCAGTCGTCTTACTGATATGTTTCTGGGTCTGACTGACAAGACAGTTCAGTTTTCAGTTTTCGGGTGTAAAAGAAGCAGGATGATAGCCACGGATGCTCCTCTACAGCTATATAAATAAGGCTGCTGAATCAGGTGCTCTTTAATTTACTTAAAACACAAGGTATTCATCCACGAGTCGATCTGCTGACGGACCTGCCGGGTCCCTATCGAACAATAGAAGCACTCCAAAATTCTGTCTGAGCCATAATGTCGTCATGTTGGACTGTGGGCGGGCTTTCGAGGCAATAAACGATACAATACAATAGAATATTAGAGGCGAGCCAAATCTTTCTCCTTGAGGCTCCTGGCTACACAGGCTTCTGTTCTGCAGATCCCAGATTGTAGAACTCGATGCCGAAATTGATATGCAAATGAAAGGGCACACATTTTCAGTGCCCCTCAGAGTCCCTCACAGCTAGTTGTACACTATTTATCTTTCTTACGCAACGACAACTACTCTCCAACTGCCGACTATGGCACATCTTTTTCAGCGGTCCTGAACTGCTACTTCTATGCTACTCACTACCTCAACTGCTCTTTTGACTCTGCTATGCTTCCCACTTTCTCTTTATTGTGTGAGACGAAGTCTGTTGGCTACCGAATGCGTACCGAAAGCCGCTTAGGCTATGAGTGCGCTATACAAAACTCTCCTGCGTAACACCCACATGGTCTTTATGACTTTATGGAGTTACTGATGGAGATACATTACATTTCTTAGCGGTCCCCCTAATTCTGCCACGCTTCGACATTTTTTGTTGCTGCGTAAAATGGATGCCAATGCTGGATTTTGATTGCTTACCACAAGTTGCTTAAGCTTTGAGTACACTTTAGAAATTTTCTCAGCCCACTGAGTCCTCTTGGTTTATCTGACTTCAAAAAAAGACATCCGAATGTAAATACCTAGATGCAAGTCCTTTATATATATAGACACACACACACACACACACACACACACACACACACATATATATATATATATATATATATATAAAGATGATTTGCTGATACAGATGATAGTTAGCTGACTCCACAACCTCGTTTATATAGTGGTAGAAGACTCCTTACGGTGCTGTGGATTAGGTATGCTTGAAAAAAAGGGAAAATAAACACGATCTTGACGGTTTGCAAATTTCTCACTCGGCTTTCTGTTTACTGCACTCCCACAGCTTGGTTAAACCTCACGGTTAGCAAGCTTTAATGCCATGTTTTCACGATTCCCCTTTCGCGGGTGCAGGTCCGAATGCGATTGTAACACTTCAAGCCTCCATTTACCTCGAGGCATGTGCGGCCAATGCTGGAACTGAGGCTGATTCCCGTTAGACAGGCAGACTAAGTGGGGCTCACCCAAAGGCTAATGTGTTCATTAAATACAATGGTACAAATCACCGGGTGACTGCTGTGAAAGTAGACTCTAGTACAGTGCATTGGCATGCCAATCACTTTTAAGGTGCTTCCGAGTAACAAGTTTCACGTTCGCCAGCCAGCACTTGTTAAAACCAGCGACCAGCTGGGCATCGGACTATTCGGGCTGTTCGGCTAAATTCCGGGGGGCAGCCGGCGGAGTGCTGGTCGTGACTCACAAGTTTCTTTAAAGGACTGTTATTACAAAAATGGTGTGCGGCTTCCACGTCCGGTAAGAACTACGCCACGAACGACGCAGCGCTCGCGACGCTGCGTTCGTGGCGTAGTTCTCAGCCGACGCACGTCGAATACTGGCGATGCCTGAACCTTGCAGCTCGGCTAGCGACTTTGAAAGTGCACGATTAATGCACGCAGGTAAGCCAACAATAGTGGAACAAGGCAGCGATAAAGAGCGCTCACACCTTAAAACAACAAGTCTGTATCCATAACGCAGACAAGTCTATTCGACAGCCACAGAGCGGGCTACATGTGCACCCTACCGGCAGCTATCGCTCGCGTAATTAGGGCCGCGTCTCGATAGATGGCGCTGGCAGAACGAGAGCGCTCAGTGCAAAGGCCGCTCTAGGTCCTTGGCAAAATGAGTCCTGTCAGAGGGCTTTTTTCTGTCAACTTAAACGATGCCAACATAAAGAAAAGCCGCAAAGAGAGACACGAAGCCTCGTCGTCAGTGAACAGCCATCTGTCATAAAAAATTGCTGCTCTTATGTTTCCCATGTTGCTGCTTTTGTAAGACCGGTTTTGTACATTGCACCATTTGCATCCATTTGCAAACAAGTTAAAGTTAGCTGACTCCACAACCTCGTTTATATAGTGGTAGAAGACCCAGGTGCTGTGGATTAAGTGTGCTTGAAAAAAAATGGAAATATAAACGCGATACAATGGACTGGTTAACGGTTTTTAGGTACGGAAGTTACGTTCGATGAAGACCAACTACCTAGACAATTAACTCATTAGAGCCAGACAGAAAAGGGTAAAGTTCAAAATCAACAAGTTTGAAGGCCCTGTGGACTAGCTGATTCAGCAGCCTCTTTTGTATAGTGACAGAAGAGTCTATACGGCTATCACCACCGCTTGCAGCAGCAATAAAGGATCGCCCACCGCAGGATTTGAACCCACGAGCTCGGGACCGAGGTCGTGAAAAGCAACCGCCTTACCTAGTATTCGCCAAAAGTTTGCTTCATTCTGTGTGAACGGAAGACCAAGGTTTTCGGCAGTTTGGGTAGATGTGATCTATTGGCCAACCGAGCAGGCTTACACCTTACTCGAAGTGAAACCTGGTGATAGCTTTTAGGTATCGAACTGTTGGTGTTCTCGACATTCCTCAACGGAATTACTGAGCTTGAAGTAGTGGCATATATTTATTGATGCCAACAGCATGCCGAGCACAGGTTAGGTAATTGAGCATGTGGCACTTGTGTAAAGGGAGCACTTCGGTCAGGTGTTGACGGTGTATGAATAACCAAGTAAGTAGTTCGAAGATACGTTTACTACAGTCCGATGAGTCTCTTCCTCGCTATGAAGCACAGCCATGCAGCGGCGAAATATCTACTCAACTCTGCCGCATCAACAGAGCACGTTAATTGAGATTTTCTTGATTAATCCGCTACATTGCAGCAGATCAATAGACGATTACAGCATTGCTGTCGTATCAAGCAGACAGTTTGGAGAAGACAAGCGTAGCTAGGTGTCTTGATTATCTTGCTGAGCCACTGGGGCATATCATGTCAGCTGGAGGTTGATCACTCATTAGGAAGGCAACATGGGACTAAGAGAACTTAAATAACTTCTACCCAGTATCCCAACTGGCGTTCCTATCAAAGACAATGAAATGAGCGATGGCAGACCAGTTAAGCTCATATTTCGAAACTTGAAACTTTGCAATTAAGTTTTTAGAGCAAGTCACTCGACAGAATCAGCACTGCTGCGAGTATATAACGACCTTCTAAGGAGTGCTTACTTAGGTAGAGTCTGTTTATTTTGCCGAATCTTTTGTTCCGTTTGATAATATTGATCGCCGAGTCCTTTTTGAGCGCCTCTCATCTAGATCACTGGCTCTGCGCTGCTATGGTTTAGATCCTATGGTAAACCTCAGAGTACTACTGTGATCAGGCAACAGTAATCCGAAGAGCCTTCAAAGTATGGTATATCCTAGAAATCGGTACTTTCTTTACTTCTTTTCACAATTTATATTCACCCTCCTGCCGATGTAATCGCCAAGGACAATTTGTGTTTTTTAGGCAGATGACAAAAACAGCTATGTTTTGACCTCTCTCTACCTTCCAAAACATCAAATTCTCTCAACTCTCTCTCCTTCTCTCACTTTCTGTATAGCTTGAATTTGGACCTGGAAGGGACCAAGCTTTCTCAAATTGAGTGGAGGTAAAATCAACTTATTAGTTATGAGCAAACCTAGTGTGACTCAGAAATCGAAAAACCCAGCCCTCAATTTTGGGCATGGCTAGCCTGTCTCATGTAGCATCTGCAAAAAATCTGGACATCTTGTTCAAAAGACTAAATACTAGCTAATTCAACAGCCTCTTTTGTATAGCGACAGGAGAGCCTTTACGGCTATCACTACCGCCTGCAGCGGCAATAAAGAATCGCCCACCGCAGGATTCGCACCCACGACCTCAGGACCGAGGTCGTGAAGTGCAGCCACCTTGTCTAGTGTGCCATCACGGCACCAGGCGACCAAATCAGCTCCACAGTCAAGTCTGCCTACTTTGAGCTTTGCAGCACTGGAAAAACTAGGGTTTCCACAGACGCAATTACATCTCTTCTCCTGCTGCCGACAGTGGCAAACCCTCTCCAGCAGTCCTGATCTGTCACTTGCATACTACTCTTTCCCTTCACTGCCCTCCTGACGTAGCTATGCTTCTCACTTTCTCTTTGCTTCGTGAAAGGAAGTCTGTTGGCTACCGTATGCATACCGGAAGCTGCTCAAGCTTTGAGAGTGCTTTAGAAAAAATTCTATCGAACATCGGCTCAGTCTCTGTGGTGTGGTTGAGTTACAGATGAAGACACACTACGTTTCATTAAACTGCATTACCTTGCATTAGATTATACCCGACTTGGTCCAAGCTTCTGTAGCATCCCTCCTTGACTGTTGTAACTCACTACTGGCAGGTATTTCGGCCCACGCAATAGCACTTGCTATCGGTGCAAAACTCTGCAACCGGCTTTTTTATGTAAATTTTGCAACTGCCACATTAGTCTCTTCACACCGACACGCACTGGCTCCCTATCAAGCAGCGTGTCAGCTTTAAGGTGTAGTCACTCAGTTTTAGGTCCCCTATGGATCGATCCTCTGGCTTCAGTCTACCTAACAGAACTAATTACCCACTAGGGTAGGCATCACACTATCGACTCATCTGACTGAAGTCGTTTAGCTGTGTCTTTAACCAACCCCCAAATTCCTTGGAGATTTCGCCTTTAGTTTGTTTGCTCCCAAAGCCCAAAGCTCACTCTTGACTGACTTCCCGACATCCCCTGACTTGACCGCATATAATAAGGAGCTAAATAATCCACCTGTAACTCATAGCATTGGCTGGGTCCGTGTGAATTGTTGTTTCTGTGCTTATGCATGCTGACAATGAGCACAGCTCACTCATGTATTGACATGCTTTCTTTGCAGCACGTGCAAAGTGTCTATAAAGATATTTAGTTCTCTAAGGGTGCTTTAAAAAAGCCTCATTATTATTATTATTATTAGGATAAAGCAGCTCCCATCACACGGAGGCAACATCTTTCAGCCAAGTAATATTTCCTGACAGAAAGTAAGGCTTCAGGATTCAATATGTGTCAAAAACTGCTGGAAGCTATAGAAAACTTACTGCTAGCTTCTGTTATCTCATATCAAGCATCCGTATCAAGATTTACTTGCTACTATTTTTTCCCTTGGTTTATCACGGGGTGGGGCACGTTCTCACATTATTGTATGCTCTCTGTATTTCCTGTTGCAGTGCTGTCCTCAAACCAGGCTAGTGCTTCTGACTGGCTAAATAAGTAAAGGAATAATAGTAATAGCAATAATAATACATTTAATATAGCACCCTCAGAGAACTCGATCTCTTTCTGGGCACTTTACATTTGCTGCAAAGGAAGCACGATAAAATGGTTAGTGGTAGCATACTCAATGACAACAAGCATAACATGGTAAGGGGTGACATGCACGGCGTCAGCATGCAGCTATAGTTAGTTGCAGCATGCACAGTGTCAGCACACACAACCAGTTAAAGGGCGAATCAATGGACTCCCTAAACGCTGTAATAAATTGATGCATCTTCAGGATAGCTGGCTTATGTCGTCGGTGTAGTATTTGCATTTTATGGAGCCACACATTGCCCAAAGATGGTAACTTACACCATCGTCAGTCAGTATCTGAGCATCTCTAGCAATCAATACAATTACAGCAGCTACTGGAAACGTATTCGGGATGAAGGTGAGTGGCCAGACCTTCACTTTGCCAGAGGCAGCCGATAATTGGTAGGTCGGTGCGTCATTTCGGCCAGCAGGCCGTTCGGCAGACATTGGCTGGCCCTGCGGGTTGCTTACCCTCTCCCTGCACATATAGTCGCTGCGTCTCTTTCAGAGCCGGCCCGTGGCTACCTCGGAGGAGGAAATTCGCGAGCCCGCCACAATACACAAGTATTCTGCTTTTGCTGAGAGCAAGCCGAATTCAGCTGAGGATCTAGCAAGTGCGGGGAGGATGGGGGCAGCTGCATCAGTTTGCTTCTGCTGGCTGTCACTGCAGCAGCCGGCAGAAGCAAACTGAAATGCCGATACGTCGGCGGCTGAGGTCAGTCGGGCATGCGAGCTATGGCGACAGCCTCCCGAGAACACTGGTTCATGCCCAGTCATGCCTGCTGCCAGACCGCCTGGCCAGCGAATGTACACGTCATTAATGCTGCATAGTGCTCAAGTCTCTGGCGTGAGCGCTGAATCACGCCAGCGGTCGGCCAGACAAGCAAGCTTTTCTAGCAGGCAAATTTGCCAATTGTGCCGTATCGGGTCATGAGCAGCTGGTCCACTATGCCATTCGGGCCAGGTCACATGTCGGCGCCCCGGGCTGCCTGCTGAAGACAGCAGCCGCATGAAAAGGCTTACTGTGCTAGCGGTCGGCTTAGACCCTAGCGATTAGGGACACGCATGAGCACTTCTTTTTGCTTAGTAGATCGAGAGCGAGCATCGCGGCGAGTCAGCGAAGCAGCGCGAGTCTGCAACAAGGAACCGACCGAGTAAGTTGCAGTTGTTAGTGCTGAATTTCTTCGGCAATCTGGAAGAGATTCAGTGAGAACTAGTGGCGCTACTAGACTACCATTTCGTTAAGGTTTCAGCTGCAGACAGCAAGTGTAGCATTCGTGGATTACATTTACTACGGGTGACTATCGCCAGCTAATTATTGAACGATTTGCCATTAACCATATCGGGCTACATTAGTCAAAATGGGTGAGTTGGCGTCAGTCGAGCCTCTAATTTCGATGATGGTAGCTTCAAGTTACTGCGATAGCATGAAGCCCAGTGGCCGAGCGAGTGGAGGCAGAGGAGCATTTACCGAGCTCCATACAGTGGGGCAGCAAGCTGGGCCGAACCCTATTCATACACCCCGACCATCGACAATGAAGAAATTACGTCTTAATAGCACTCAATGAGCAACTACCGAGTTCGATCGAGTAAACACTATATTGTTACGCTGTAGTTTGTCATTAGCTGCTGGTCTAGCTCAGCCTGCTTAAAATGCTTTGAGGGTCTTGAGCCTATATATTAACATATAACATATAACATGAAACATATAAATAATTGAAGGTCTCTTCTCCCCTGATAAAAATTCTTGCTCCGTCATCACAGACGAGGATCCTTGCCCACTGGCACTGTCCACCTATTCCGACGTCATTTTTGAGAGCTTGGTGATTTCGCATGGCTGGGGCATTTCTTACACTGGTCTACAGTATCTTTCCGGCCCACCCCTCCCGTGAGAGACTCACCTCTCTTCATTAGGGCATTGAGTTGTTGTGGAATAGATCTGTTCTCTTGCAACACTTCCGATGACAACATAACACAGTCTTCTTTCTTTAGTGCCACGACATCCTATTGGAGTGTTTTAGTACCCTTTCAGCTCAAGATTAGCTTAGCATAGATTAACTTCTGTCGGCAGCAGCAGATTGCTGGTTTTCATACTGAATGACGCAGCCGGTAAAGCAGAGCACATGGGCCCTCTACTCTGCTTCCAGTGCAGAATTAAAAGAGGAAAGAATCCTCCACATGCAGGAGATCAGGTGACTAAGCAAACTTAAACTAGAAGACTGACAAGAGACTGCCGCTTCCACATAAAATTGGCACGCTGGCCACGTGATCACCAAGCTATCGCCGTGGGTTCCAGACCTCGAATGTGTGACCGGCTCAAAACTTGACGGTGAGAAGATCGCCTGTGCATGGATGACAATATTGTACGAGCTGCGGCCCAGTGCAACTGTACGACACCGTAGCGGCGGTGGCTGCAAGCTAAAAGGTGACGTGATACTACCATCAAGAGGCCACAATTCACCAAGGTGAGAAAAAACCCACTTAACACTCTCCCACCTTTCAGACAGCAACTAAAGAGAGGTCTGCAATTTGCTGGAATTCCAGAGGCACAAGATCAAGCATGTCGCTGACGTCAGCTTCAGCTCCATCTCGACTACGCTAGCGAAATTGAATGCCCACTCTACGTGCAATCAACCGCTAGTTGTTAGCATCCTGATACTCGACAGGACGCTCCACTGTTTTGAGATCGGGCAGAACTGTTGGGCTATAGTCAGTGCTACATCAGAGTGATTCTTATTTCTTTTAAATGACGACATCATTAAAACCTGGTGGTGGAGTAGCCACTTTCGCCGGCACCTCTTTCAAAGCTTCTCGGCTCCTTATCACTAAGCATTTGAGTCTGTGGTCCTCTGTCTAACTAGCGGTAAGTTGCTAATAGTTTCAGTATTTATCTGCCACCAGGTAGCAATGAAAGATTAATCTTCGACTTTTCTGACTTTCTCTCAATTCTTTGCCCTAAGGAATCGCCCTTTTTTGTATCACTGAAATCACATTCTGGGTGATTTTAGTATTCATCTCAATTGCCCATCTGATCCGACGTGCTGTAGCATGGTTTCATTGTTCGAGTCGTTCTGCCTCAGTACAAACGAGCAAGCACCTAGACGTCAATAATCGCTTAACCAGATTTTCTCTTGCGATTGATCTTATCGATCCTATCGTAAGCCCTTCAAGCACGTCTGATCACACATGGGTTTCATTCTCCTTGGAATGTATTGGGTTTTGATCAGCATGCTAGTACACGATGAAAGCGGAGGACGTAGATGAGTTTTCGCCTCTCACTTATAGACAGGTTCGTATCCACCCAGACAATTTTGGTTTACTAGAACCTTAAGATAGCAAGGAATACTAAACGTCAGCTGAAAAAGCCCTGAAAGTTAGGTCTAACGGTCTGTCACTTAGCATTTCAGGATTGCTTTAGGTCATGTCTATCCATTGTAGCCATGGCGAAGCCTACATTTTACAGAGAAATAGTTAAATAACGGATTAATAGTCTAAAAAAGAATTTCCGAAATTGAACGCCTTTTAATTACTCTCGAAAAATGATCGTGCCCGCTAATCCCTAAGACGACTCAGTAGAGAAGTTCTCCAAAATTATTCGTAGGTACGATACAGTGAATTATGGACTCTAGCCCCTCACTGTAATATCTGCAAAACTGCAGCGTCATTCCTGCATGCTCTTCGTCTCTCACTCTTCCTCGAACTAAATTTTAATCTTTTGGTGATCTCGCCTTCCGTTAGTATCCACCGGAAGTCTGTAACTCCGGCTTCTGTCACCAGCTGCAATGACTTCGCATCATCAAGTCTCAGCTAAAATGCAAATGTTCTGCTTAGCTATAACTGAGCCGTAGTGAACTTGTCTTTTTTTTTATTCCCGCGTGCTTCACTTGCTTACTTGTGCACAATTCAGTCCACGTTATAGCCAGTGGACCTACTAGCCACTGGCTCTGAGTATACTGCTCTGTATGTTTTTGGATAATGGTCTAAGAATGTTGCTTATTTGCCTTTGCATTCTTGTTTAAGCAGATTTGGGCCGGTGGTCGAGATGCTCGCCACGACCAAGGTCAAGGAGAATGCAGTTGATTACCGAGGTGGTGGGCTCGAGCCCCGTGGCATATGTGAAGCACCTAAATAGAGATACCATTCTCTAAGGGTGCTACACAAATGAATTATATTTTTGTTATTAGACCTTGCATGTCACTAACCCTTCCGATCCATAATCTTGCAGCGAGCTGCAAGGCGCATGAATATAGATTTGGTTTTTTAAGCTGTGACTACATGGTCTACTTTCTCACGGACATGATGACGATTCCTGCCAAACGGTATGGTGTATGTCATTAAACCACAGTTAGTGCTTCTCTTGAAGGAAGATGCAAAGCACCTGGGTAGGGATCTGGTTCTCTTAGGGTGCTACGCCAATGACTTTAGTATAAATAACTGTATTAAAAATAACTTTAAGCGTTTCATTGTCCAGCTGAGAAAGTTACAGAAGTCTGAACGGGATGCTTCGAATGCAGCGACTAACTTGACAGACCTTTATCTTAGCCATTCGGATCATTGATGGTAACATCTGACCACCATGCATCCTTTTCGTTAAATAACCTTGTGCAGTGCACATAAGTACATAAGTATGGGTCGAAGCAAACAGAACTTAATGCTGCATAAGCCTGCATCAAAATCAGCAGACCATCGTCGACTGCCGACGAATTAGCGATTCACCTTCTAGACAAAGCGTGTGATTGTCTATTGGTCCAAGCACAGAAAACCAAAACCAGTAGGGCATTACCGGGGGAAAAAATCGGACAGCAACACCAGTGCCAGCCCTACGATCAATGAAGCTTCAGAGCAAGCAGCAGCAGCCAGAGAGCATAGATAGAAGCTGGTCCGAACGGTAAGAGCGAATGAATTTAATTTAAAGCACCGACACTCTTTGCTAATGTGCGCTTGCTGCGGCCAGCATGTTTGGCATTGTCACCAGCAGAGTACCAGCTCTACTTGTCCAGCCCCAGCAGTCTCAGCAGGTACTCTATCTGCTTGCAATGGCTACACTTTGCTCTGCTCGCCTGCTGAGCAAGGATGTGCACGGGACGAGGGAGCGAAATGTTGCATGGCCTGGGCAACATAGTGGTAATCGGTACAAAGCCACACGTTCAATACAAAGCCGCGAGCACGGCTCGATTGCTGTTTTTCGTCCGACCGTGGGTGGCAATCAATCGCCTACGATGGTAGGATACTACCAGCCTCATAAAGTGTGATGCAGGATCCTATCAACCGCGTAAAGTTTGATGGCCAGTCACCACGATGTGCGGGCAAGCAACGGTTAGTCATTGTTCAAGCAGCTTCGGTAGCGAGCAAGCCAAGAAGCCGATAGGGGCGAGGTTGTGATGTGAGCTCACGGTGCGCAGCAGCTCTTGCTCAGCTGCTGCATGGCTGAGTGTGTCCTGTTTAAGGTAGTGCACAGGCTCGAATACAGAAGTCGTGTCGGCAGAGGCAGTGGCAGCATCACTGCAGCTGCCTCTTGGAGCCCGGCAGGAATTTGCTGAAAAACAGCTGGGCACTGTTACGGCGCCTCGCTTTGGGCACGAGGATCAGCGTGCCGGTGTCAATTGCCTCTCCGCCACCAATGCTCATGCGGCTGCAGCTGCGCTGCCCGCACGCTGCTGCTGCCGCCACTGAAGCTGCACATCGTCGTAGGCTCGCGTCGCGACACGCGTCGACGAATACGTCGTCGATGATGCCGCCGCCGACACAAGCCGACACCTCGTGAAAGGAGCAGGCCATATCGAGGGCGGCTTGCTCACCATCGGCCTGCGGCACTGCACGCAGGTGCTCCAAGTCTGCCTTATTGCCCACAAGCGAGCAGCCGATGCCGTTTCGCTGACGTAGCTCATACACACGCTCACAGATGCTCTTTGCTGCATCGAAGCTCATCCGATCCGTGACGTCGTAGACAATGACAAAGGCTTCACCCCAACGGATGTATGCGTCCAGCCTGCTCCGCTCCTCCGGATCCTGCAAGACGCATCGAATCGAAGCGTGCACTTCTTGCTGCTCGAGCCAAGGGCTGCAAACATTGTGGCCGGTGCTTTGTCTCTAATAATAATCGAGCGCGAACGAAGGCTCTTCGAGGTACTTGTTCTTAGAGATGAAACAACTTCCTTTTCCGATGCTAAAGATTGCTTGCCTGCTCCTGGGTCTCATGGCTAGCGCTCCTGGCGGATAAAGCTTATAGAAGCTGGCTGCTATTGGTAATTGTACACGACATCCACATTCAATGTTCACATCACCAAAGCTGGGAACAGTCGCTGTCTTAAGACGTAAGGGTGAAAGTATTAACACTAGCAGAAACATTTCCCTGCAAGAGCAAGGCATTACACCCATACTTGGCCAGAGTGGCAGGTGCTTGCACTTCGTAATCCACCCGTGATTTCGACTCCTTCAGCAGACAATCCCTTATTGGCTGCTGAAATGGGGTAAGGCGCTACTGCTCTTCTGCCACTAGATAAGCGAGGCTATTGAGGCAGCCAACATTTACATCTTTCTCTTTACTTTTTAGGCAGAAATACAAATAGCTAGCAGGGGCTTAAAGAAAAAATACGTCAGCACAGTCCTCGGAATGAAAAGACCTAAAGGTGAGTGACAAAACCTTGACGTCAATTCGCTGCTTGACTGGAAGCCAGTGCTGGTCGGCGAGAAGTCGTATAATGTGGCAACTGCGATGCTAACAACAGATAAGCCTAGCTGCAGATTTTTGAACCAAAGTAAGTGCACATTGATTGCATAATGATTGCATACGACTAATTGCATAAGCCGGTAGACCAGAAAGCAGTGAGTTACAGAAGTCGAGACAGGATGTTACAACTGCATGGACTAATTTGGATGTAGTATTCCTGTATAAGCAAGCCCGAATGTTAGCAATGTTATGTAGCTGAAAGTAGGGAGAATTGACTGTGGAGCTGACGTTTTCTTCTAGTGATGGGTCACTTTGGAACAGGACACCTAAATTTCGCGAAAATGCTAGAGAAGATAATATATTTCATTTATATAGCGCCCCAAAGAGAACTTAATCTCTATTCAGGCGCCAACACACATGTCTCGGGGCTCGAGCCCACGACCTCAGCCAGTCCGTGGTCGGGGCGAGCACCTTAACCACTGGAGATATGCTTTCATAGCTGATTTTTAGTGTTAAGCTTTCCAGGTGCTGAGTAACACTTGGCTTGTTTTATAACTAGTGGTATTGTAGTAGCCACCTGGGAGGTCTTTCTGGTTTCCATCGGATGGGAGGCTAAAGATGCAATGGATACTGATCATTTGGCTTAACTGGGGTCTCATACTCAGAGTAACCCGAAGCAGCCCGAAGCATCCTCAATGCAAAAATCCTCCCCAGACTTGATAAAAACTAATAGCCATAGGTCATCGCAGCATTGCAGCACATTGCATAAAGAGGCGATATGAAAAGTTAAATTTTCTTGCAATTCCTTAATCTAAGGGTCACTGAAAAAGTTCGGCTTGGAACAAGAGCCCTGAAGGAATGCGGAGAAAAATATTTGCTTTTTAGTATCCTTGTCAGCCTCATGGCCTCCTCTCGAGGCAAACGATGAGGCTTTATTTTAAAGATGTCCCACCCGGCAGGCCTCTTTGGTGCCTTCATCTAAAAATACATTCGTACCTTCTCTTAAAATGCCGAAAGAGTGCCCCCGGAAGCCTTTTCAGACCCATCTAAAGAGAATCTGGTGCACCCATTGGCTGCTTCTGAAGCTGGGCCCCGAAGTCTACTTGGCCATGGGTTTACGTATCTAGATATAAAACAGTGATTCTCAACATTCATATTTCCGCGACCCTTTAATATAGTTCATGTTGTGGCAACCCCCATCCATAAAATGATTGTGTGCAAAACGTGGAAATGCTTTTTTCCGATGGTCTTAGGCGACCCCTGTGAAAGGGTCGTTCGGCCCCCAAAGGGGTCGCGAGCCGCAGGTTGAGAACCGCTTGTACAAAACATCACAAATTGGAAAGGCTGACGCTCAAAATTGGCTCTGCCAGCATATCTCATGTCGAATCAGCTCGAAATCTAGGTGCCATATTCCAAAGCGACCTCTCGTTAGACGACCAAATCAGCTCCACTGTCAAAGCTGCCTATTTTCAGCTTCATAACATTGCTAAAATTCGGGGTTGTTTAGATAAGGATACCACATCTAAGTTGGTCCATGCATTCGTGACATCTCGTCTCGACTTCTGCAACTCACTGCTGGCTGGCCTACCATCATGTGCGATCAGGCAATTGCAGCTGGTGCAAAACTCCGCAGCTAGGCTTGTCTGTCGTGTGCGTTGCAGTTGCCACATTACTCCACTTCTCGCCGACCTGCACTGGCTACCAGTCAAGCAACGGATTGACTTCAAGGTTTTGTCGCTCACTTTTAGGTCCCTTCATTCTATGGCTCCAGCTTACCTATCAGATCTGCTCCCCCACCAGGCCAAGCATCGTACCACCCACTTTTCGGAATCCAACTGTCTAGAAATACCTCGTACAAACCTTAAATCCTTTGGAGACGGTGCATTTAGTTCGTATGCTCCCAAAGCCTGGAACTCCCTCCCGACCTGCGGCAGAACATCCCCTGACCTGACCACATTTAAAAGGAACTTAAAAACACCTATTTAGGACAGCATTTAGTGGGTCCCTGTGATTCGTCCTTCACGTGCTTATGCGTGCTGACACTGTGCATGCTGCCACTAACCACATTTGCATGCTGACCCTGTGCGTGTCACACCTAACCATATTATTCATGTCGTTTGTTTTTCAAGCATGATTTTACTTACCATTCAATTGCATTTCACTTTGCAGCAAATGTAAAGCGCCTAGAAAGAGATTAAGTTCTCTGAGGGCGTTTTATCAAGTGCATTATTATTATTATTGTTATTATCGGCGCCCCCTCTCCCCTGGAGAAACGGCCCGAATCAGAGCGCCGCATAGCGGCAGAGCAGCGAAGGTGCTCTCTGCTCGAAGCTCTCTGGCTCCTATGCACGGATTGTTAGCCGGCATTTTCATAATAGCCTGAAGCTCCGCTAACCCTGATTCCCGCTAACCCTGACCCGCTAACCCGCTAGCTGCCCGGAACCCATCTACAAGAAGCAAGCATCGCTATTGGACAAAGTGTCGCCGAAGGCGCACCGCTGAAGGCTTAGACCTCTCTGGTCTTCTCTGATAAAAGCTCCCTCGTCAGCACATCTCAAAATACGACGCGGCCCCCCCCCGCAAAGATTAACGAAATCCCCCACCCCAAGAAGCTGACCCTGAGCGTGCAGGCCGAATCCAAACGCTACTATCCTTAGTATTTTGTGTAAGAAAAACAAGGTTGCTTCTCAATGGAGAAGTACCCTGAATCGATGCACACTGAACCCCGTCAAGAATACAGAACTGCTTTCAAAACCAGGCATCTCTCTCTGTCTGTCTCTCTGTCTGTCTCTCTGTCTGTCTCTCTGTCTGTCTCTTTGTCTCTCTCTGTCTCTCTGTCTGTCTGTCTGTCTCTGTCTGTCTCTGTCTGTCTCTGTCTCTGTCTGTCTGTCTGTCTGTCTGTCTGTCTGTCTGTCTGTCTGTGTCTGTCTGTCTGTCTGTCTGTCTCTCTCTCTCTCTCTCTCTCTCTCTCTCTCTCTCTCTCTCTCTCTCTCTCTCTCTCTCTCTCTCTCTCTCTCTCTCTCTCTCTCTCTCTCTCTCTCTCTCTCTCTCTCTCTCTCTCTCTCTCTCTCTCTCTCTCAGAAGCCCGGTAGACACCTGAAAAGGGTCATCAAGCCTCAAAGGGGTCTAAGGAGTAATTTTTGCAACGGGGATTCGAACGGCTGCAATTTCGGTGTGGCAGACCCCCTTCAGGCATACTCACAGGGGACTTGAGGTCGAAAGCTAAATTGGTTTGTGTGGCAACAGCTCAAAAGGAGAGTCTCAGTGCAGATGTAAGGCAGAACAAATAGCACAGCACGTCACGTCAAAGCATATAGATATCGATAGTTTAGGAGCAAGTTATAGTAATGCTATACAACTCCTGATGGTTTAAGCCTAACCTTAATAGCACAGAATATCAGACAAAAAACACCAGCGATTGAAATGATTAAATGATACCAGTTCAACTATAAGCAACTATATTGTCCTATATAAGCAACTATGTTCATCTATATCGCAAAAGTCCGTCATGGAGTTAATTTTTAATAATAGGCACCGCAGCTGTTTTCTTGCCACGTGTCGATATTACGGCACAGACTTCATGATCAAACCCATAAAAATCCAAGGTTTATGTAATATTAAGATTCCAACAGACAGCGTAAAGACTCCATCGATCACGAAGATCCTTATTACGTTCAAGGAATTTACTTTCATGTGCGACTTTTGGGTCATCTGCTGTAAGTAAGCCTATCGAATTTGGCCATGTCCCAAGCCACCGCCTAGTGCCAGCTAGAAGGCATGGTGCCTATCGCGGCACCGCTGTCATCCGGTCGCGTCTGTTAAAAAAAGCCACAGATTTCTGAATACAAACATAAATAGTCGACTTACTTTCGACTAAAGCCTCAATCTCATAACGTACGCTTGATCTTAGTAGGAGCTATAGGTCTTGCGTTTGTTAAATGTGTGTCAAGCCAGCATGCCGGCCGGCAACTGTTAACTCATGGCTGCAGAATTAATAATAATAATAATAGTAAGTATTTTGGCAAGAACCCCAAGAGAACCAAGGTTTTGTCGTTCACTTTTAGGTCCCTTCATTCTATCGCTCCAGCCTATCTCTCCGACATACTCCCACATCAGGCCAAGCATCGTACCACCCGCTTTTCGGAATCCAACAGTCTACCACAACCTCGTACAAACCTTAAATCCTTTGGAGACGGTGCATTTAGTTCGTATGCTCCCAAAGCCTGGAACTCCCTCCCGACCTGCGTCAGAACATCCCCTGACCTGACCACATTTAAAAGGAACCTAAAAACACACCTATTTAGGACAGCATTTAGTGGGTCCCTGTGATTCGTCCTTGATGTGCTTATGCGTGCTGACACTGTGCTTGCTGCCACTAACCACATTTGCATGCTGACCCTGTGCATGTCATCCCTAACCATGTTATTCATTTCGTTTGTTTTTCAAGCATGATTTTACTTACCATTCAATTGCATTTCACTTTACAGCAAATGTAAAGCGCCTAGAGAGAGATTAAGTTCTCTGAGGGCGCTTTATCAAGTGAATTATTATTATTATTATTATTAAGTCTGTAGCACCCTACAACTTACTGCAAGAGAAGCAATAACCGTGACCTATTGACAAGAAGAAGAGGTTATGCTTTGACAAAGTATGCAAAAACACAAAAGAAGACACCCAAGGCAGCTGGTTAGTAGGATCCTTGGTTGGTTGCATACGCTAAACCATGCACTGGCTCTAAGCTCGTCAAGCTCGTCATCAGAAGCTGACACTCACACGCATGATGCTAAGTCATTGCAGACGGTGACAGAAGCCTTCAATGGCTTTCAGACTTTCGGCGCATGCCAACTGAAGGCCCGATAAGCGAAGGTGGATTTAGTTCGAAGAACAGATAGACGATTGGAAGCCAGGGAGCGGTTACAGCGATAAACCACCGAAAGAGCAAGGAGATCAGATAAGTAGGCTAGTGCTAAGCGAGTGAAGCGACCTGTAGAACTGGCAGGGGATTTGGAAGCTGATTCGACGCTTGATAGGGAGACAATGAAGCTCAGACAGAAGTGCTTTGCTTTTGTGGCAGCTGTTCCGTTGACGAGAGACGAGACGAGTTTCGTATATAAATTGCAGCCGATTAAGGGCACAGGCCACAAGTCCTGAATAAAAGGAGTCGCATTAATTGATATCCAATGTTTCGGCTTGCTGGGCCAGATTTTCGCTCTTATGGAAAATGGAATGGCTAAGCTCAGATGCCTTTCCAAAGACAAGCGCGTGGCCAACTGTTAAGCTGCAAGGTAAAAAGATCGGATATAACGGCTGTCAACAAATATGGACAGCTGCAATTTCCTTTGGACTGAAAATGGAAGAACCATGCAACTGAGCGATGGTGAATAACCAGAGGCTAGTTTGTTTGGTTTTCCAGGCATACTGATCATACTTGAACAAGCATTTCCTATAACCTAGGACGCACGGAAAATCAGAGCGAGCACGATCGTATATCCATCGGGTCAATTAGAAACAGTGGAAAAGTTAGCTAATTCAATATCCTCATTTAAACTCACGTCGTGGGTATTTAAGCACTCCGGAATTGACGTATTTACGAGGCCCCTGCAGCGGCCCGGTAAGTTAGCGCCCAACTACGAAAATTGTCCCCACATTATCTAGCTACCGTCGAGCGTGACTCCGAGAGCACTACACTAGCAGAACTGCTATTAGATCGACCAAGCTGAACCAAAACAACCCGTCACTTTTAAAATACCTAGATTTGAGAATAAGGCCATAGTCACAAATGTCTTTGTGGGCTAGAGACTGTGCGGAGATTGCCCAGACGTTCGTGCCCCTCCCATCTCTCAACTAGCCGTCTCGACGGAAGCTGGAGCCACTCTACAATTCCGTTGACGAAGGAGCCTGGTGGACAAGAGCACGTTGTTGGCACTTCGCAAACAAGGAATTAGCAAGAGCTATAATGTTTGTGCTCGTAGAACGGCCAAAGGATACGTGAGATTTAACCTGGCCAAGTACGACTGGAGGAGTTCAAGTGAGACTGACTGCATAATGCCCCGATACAGGAAGTCGCAGCCCAAGGACCTTTCACGGACGAGACTGTTCCGTAGGAAGCCCGGCTTGACGCGGCTCTCATGGCAACAAGAATAGACAGTACGGGGAAGGCAATTGGCCTGCAAGCGGCGAGTCGTCAACTTGCTCGCATGAGCATCTTCTGGAGTAGATTCAGCCGCGAGGCTGACTCTATTGATGGAAAGCCGAGGGGCTGAAATGGGCCGAGTGCCACACTCGCTAGATAGTTTAAAACCAGCGCCTGTGTATTGAAAGAACAAGAGCAATATCAGTTCTGCTGTAATAAAAACTGCCGCCTCCTTGTCAGCCGACGATTTGGCGATGAGTGCCGCGAAGACTGTGTCTGCAGCAAAAATGTTAAACAAGGCTGTGACGGAATCTTATTTTCCAGTGCTGGCGTCTGGCCGCTGCATCTCATTCCCGGCATTGTGGACCGGAATTTGAGGCTAGATGCTCGAGAACGTTGGAATTCTGTCTGCCAGAAGTATTTTCGGAAGATAAACGTATGTATCGGTAGAATAAGGACCCTAAGGGTACTGTGAATTTGGTTAGAAAATTATCTTGTGACTCGTCTGTTACCGTCATAGATTGGCGTAGTCACTCACCCGATTAAAACCCACACACCATCAAAGGAATGAATTAGACCGGCTACTTAGAAGCAATCCAAATCCCCCTACCCCAGTTGACGATCCTTTCGAGCGACTTAGAATGCTGTCGAGTCGGTATCGTACGACACAGCTTAGAAGTTGATTCTTTAGATGATCAGTCAGGAGAAGGTGGTCATCAAGAACTGTAGTGGGCTTACTCCTTGCAGAGTAAGAAGCTAGTTATTGTTGTTTTATATATTTCTGAGAGCTTAATAAGTATTCCTACGCATCTTTTACAGCTATTGGACCCCATGGTTCGTGTAATATTAGCCTAAAAGTTGTGCGACAGACCCAGTTGGCCTTATTTTTAGGGTGTGTAAATACCCGTGGACATTAGTGCATGTAGCAGCAGAAGAGCTGTCACGGATATCACCCTGATTGTAATTGGTAATCGAGGCTGTCCTGCTGCGGGACTCACGCCCCCACGACCTCGGTCGTGAAACACGAGCGCCTTACCTTGGGCAGAGTAATCTAGCGAGCAAAGTAGCTAGCTACGTACTCAAAGCTTTCGATAAGAAGGATTGGGCTAAAAACTTAATCGTACGTAGACGGAAAAATTTCAGATCAAAACTGACTTTCCTGATTGCCAAATTTATGCAGCCGCAATGTCCAATTAGGCAATATCCTAATCAGTCCTGGCAACGGAAGGCCAAGTCTTGTTGGCCTAGGGATGGGTGGGTTACTTTCGGTTGTGAACGGCTAACATCAACATTGTGGCCACTCTCCTTGTACCATGCGGTGGATTTTTTTTGGATAAGAAATGCGTAAAAGTACGCGATCTCTTGTAGGGCATCAAGGAATAGCTGACGAGTCAATCGTAGGAATTCTCGAGAGCTACACTTCTTGAATGGACGCAGGTGATTTAGCGAGAGGCTAGCAACTGCAGCAAATATTGCTTATATCAAAGGACGATCGAGTGACTTCTAGAGCAAAGTGCAGGCTACATACAATACTTAAACGGTGCCTAACGAGCACCGAATGTGAGCAAAACCCTAAGCACATTGAAGAAGCGGAGGTTGTGATCTGGCTTGAGATGAGAGTAGGGAGTAGGCTGACGGGGAAGAGGGGCAATTGTAAAGCGCCTAGAAGGAGATGTGAGTTCTCTGAGGGCGCTTTATAAAATATATTACCATTATTATTATATGCCTATGGGTGGTTCACTAGCCTTGACTGACGAGGTCAGCAATTCATTCCTCCCGTCTATGCAGTTGCAGTTGACAGTTTGGTGTATGTGGCTGAATACCCTGTAAGTAGGTTTGAGGTAGAGATAATTAACAGCGTCGGTATGCTACTATCCCACTATCCGGGTCTTGAAGTACGTGCACCATACCCCAGGGCTGAGACACAGGGGAAAGTTTCCCCTTTGCAATTCTGAGTACGACGGCGGAGAGCTCAATCGCTGAGTTTTAAAGCGATGTACAGGTTATATGGCCAGCCACAGTCATGAGCTAAACTGGTTTCCCTCGATTGAAATGATGAGATCCACGAACACTTGAAGAATTGGCAGACTTTTTGCCTCTCTCTGTTTGTTTCTCCTGTTGTAGCCAATGGACTTTCGCCGCCCTAGTTCCTTTGCAAATGAAGAGAAAAACTGAGATATAAGCTGAAGGCAATCAGTGGTAAGTGGCAAATAGTTGACGAATGATATTCGGTAATGCTACTTACTGCAGTACTTTGTATGGTAGCTAAAGAGTAAATCAAAATGCCAAGTTGAAAGCGCTTATAAAGGCAGCACGACGTAGGGCCGCACATTGCAAGCGGCAGAGTAATCGCTCTAGCATTCCATTTTACGCGAGTATCGTCCTTAGCGATGAAAAATTAGCCGCGTATCAGATCTGATAAGGAATCCGTTTCAACTCCATGTCACAGCAAGCAATAAAGCGACGCAGGAGGAGCTAGCCGCCACACCTACCCAGCAACCTGCGGTGTCCAAAACTTCGATGTTATGCTGCTCATCATCAAACGTGACGCGATGCTTGTATGTGCTTTCTTAATTTCCATAGAAAAAATAAATGACACGGTGTCACTATCACAAAGTGTTATCAGCATAAACTTGCACATTTTTGTGACCTTCAAATATAAGAGTTTATATGCGTGGTTTGGTCATACAAATCATACATTCAAAGCTTGAGCTGAATAGCATATACATTACTTGCATGTACTTCATTGCCAAGTAAAACTTAAGGTGGCGAAGCTATTCATTGCTATGTGACTTCAAATAAGCAGAATAGGAGAGCTGGTTGAGTTACTAATGGCTTGTGACTCTTTGCACCATAATGATCAGATTCATTCTTCCTCGTCATTTAGGATCGGGTCTTAGCAATAGTTTAATAAATTCTATCGACCGTTGTACGTTTAAGGGCAACAATAATCAGCTGATCCGTTCACTTTCTAGCTCTCACTGATTTTTGTACTGCACCTGCCTCACTCGACTTCCACAAATACTTTGGCCATACTTTAGGATCATAGTCCGTATTGTATATATATATATATATATATATATATATATATATATAATTTACTTTTATATAATTCATTTGTATAGCCCCTAAGAGAGCTTACTCTCTATTCAAGTGCATCACATATACCACGGGGCTCAAGCCGATGACCTCGGCCGTCAAATACGTAACCATTTACCTCGATCGTTAAAGGCAAGCACCTTTAGCACTGGGCCAAACCAGCGCGGCAGTTATGTCCTCTTGCAGGATGGCACGAATCCAAAGAGTTCTCAAGTATCGAGACACGTGTAACTCGCACGGCTAATAAATAGTCTACCAGAAAATGCAAGAGCACGAATTTCCACGTTCACGAGAAACCAGAAATTTAGCAAATGCTTGGATCGATGTAATGACATAATCGCCTAGGTGGAACAATGTCCAGTGAAGAAAGCAGACATTCGATGGATTTAATCCTGTCCGTCTGAAGTGCAGCAACAGTAAGATCCCTGCCTGTAATCACATCAAATACTGAACGGTTATAAGTTTCTATAAGAATTCTAGTTTGATTTTAATATTATTTATTAGCTTAACCTTATGAAAATGCATTTTATAGAAAATATTAACTCTGTAACTAACATAAGACTCTGGTCATAGATACATACGTAGCGTTTTTGGAAGATAATTATATTTAAGATCTATCACCGTACTTCTTACAAAGTCCATGGGAAGTAATGGCCATTTTCTGTACGTACAAGGCCTAAGCAATTGACAAATAGTACTTAATACCCCGAAACAAAATACAAAGTTAAAAGTTGTTAAGAAGTGGATGTTTTGGTGGTGCATTATTCTGGTCACGTGCTTCAGATATTAGAGCTTTCTCCTGGATTACCTTCAGCGACTAATTATTTTTTTATTAATGTCTCGTCCCTCACTCACAAGCTGAGTACAACAAATTTAGTGACCTCTCCACTCACACGTGCAATTGTGCTCAGTCTGCATGTGAGTACGTAATTTGAATTGCTCTAGCGCTAGGCCGCTGTCCATCGGAACAAAATCCTCTCGTTCCCCCTGCCTCTCGGTGTTCAGAAATAATACCCACCCGGAAAAAATACCCTGATCACAAATTCACAAATCGTCTTCTTTTTGAAAGTCCCCAAAGCCGGACCGGCATCAACCTACAGCCTTTTTAAAGTGAGTCAATGCGCGAGTGAGTACGTCAGCCCCGTAAATAAAAGTCACCGACGTCGTGATTACTCTTCGCCTTTGTGTTATTTACAGTAACAAAACGACGGAACAGGTCTGATGAGTGCCGTGTCAAAATGCTAGGGAAGATAATACACTAATTTGCGTATGCAGCTACAACGTGCACCCTCATAGTTAAAATGAGCATTGAGTTGGGCACTCAAAAATGCTTTTAATATTATTATCGGATGAAACCTTAAAAAGCTAATTTTGGGCACCTAATTCGATTATTTTTCTTCTTTAAATAGCATGCGACATTGAGAATGAACTGAAATTGTGCCTGTCCGTAGGGCTAGCTCACCAGCTTCTTCAGTGGACACTCAGGCTCACCTTTTGAAGCAAATTTCTCTTGAGCTTCCTGTAATTTCTCACGTTATAATCCAGTCAGTCACAGCAGTAACTTAACGTATTATTAAACACATATTCCACACTGGGCAGTAACCACAGTTAATTAGCTAGTTTACACCTGTCGAGGAAGCTGCGACAGAACGTGTGTTATACAATCATGTGCGAGGAGATCTCTTTCTTGGTACTACTTGCTATAATCTGCACACTCCGGAGAGAAAGGCGTCGGTGCTAGGCGTACTTCTTCCTGTTGGATATTTTTTTATAGAGCCGGGCTCTCAAGGTCATCGGGTCACGTTTCCGGAGGCTAATCCTCGAATTCCGTGAGGCTCCGCCTCACGGAATGCCTGTACCGGCTACAACAGGGTTGAAGCTGCTAAGTTCATAATCCTTTCAAGTTTCTTTGTCCGCAGGCCAAGTTACGGCATGTTTCTTGCTCTTCAAGTTCTTCAGACTGAGGTTTAAGCAATACCAACCCATAGAGCTGACTAGGAAAGTCTGCCTGTACACATCAACTAGGTAAAAGATAAGAAATATAGTCTAATAGCGCCTCAGCAATCAATAATGGAGAATGAATGACATGTGGCAACCTTCTAGAAGAGCTTTTTTCTCTCCCATTCCCTGCCTGTCCGCGATTCTTCAAAGTTCCCGCTTGTCCGTTCCTCCCTGGAGGCTTCTTCGCGCACGACCAGCCTGCCTATGTTTACAGACTTTGGGTCACGAGGGAGGCACTCACTCGGCTTCTCATTCATAGAGATTAATGTTGTGTCCGTAGGAAGTAACTGGGTACCAGGCTCTTCCGATAGAGACTTCCTGCTAGAGCAGGCAGGCATAAACTCACAGAAAACCTTTCTGGGGCTGGGCCAGCTCGGTCAGCATGGCCACTCGCGCTCACGCGGGCTCCTGCAATTTGAAATTTGCAGCCGATGCACTCCTGGGCCGATGGTCTTCCGTTGTGTGCGACTACTCGCAGTTTCAGACCTAGCAGATTTCTTGGAATTTCGACCAATTTAGGTATTGGTCTTGCTAACCTTGTCCGGTTCGATGGCATACAAACAGAAATGCCTGAGATCACTGCAAAGGTGAGCCTAATGACGTAATAATATGACAATGCAGAGCCTCGCAAAGGCCTTCGATTAAAGAAAGAAACGCGCCTTCCACCTGAGATCCCCTCATAGCAGGACATTAGTCAAGTACAATAAAAGTTGTATTAACTTTTTACTTAAGAGGCTTGGAGCAAGCAGGTTTAAGTCCCACGCCCACGCGTAAGCTACGGAATTATTTTGACCGCTTATACGTCCACAGTGGTGCGTTCTGGCTGTATGGCTAGGGCACCGACTGCTTGAATTATAAAATTCAATTTCACTGCACTACAATCGAGATAGGCCCCGTCATCAAACACTAATTGTACAAGGCGCATTTACCGCTCGCACAAAATCTGCCGAGTGGCCGGAAACACGCCTCAACATTTAGGAGGAGATACAAATGCCGTGCTATAGGCAGCCATGTGCTAAGAGCCTGAATAGAAAAAGCATCTTAATACACAATGATATTGTCGAAATAAAGATACACTAAAAAATAAAAATTTACATGAGCTGAAATTGCTCTCTCTTTCGTCCATATTGCACGCAGTCCCTTTTCGGTCAGGAGCGGTATGCGTTGCCAAATCTGCAGGTTGTAATTGGCAGGATGATATTTCTAACAATAAGGTTTATTCGCGGTTCGCGAATAATTAGAATTGCCAACAGCGAGTGCGATAATCTGAGGCAATCGTAATTTTGAGAATGCTTACACTGCACGTATAGCATAATACTAGATTTCAATCGGATTACGGCATACACATCCGGAAGGTCTAGCGAAGGCACTTCGAACGCCAGGTCAGGATTCGTTATGGTATGCGTAGGTGAAGGTAAGTTATTAAGTTATAGTAGCCGAACCAGTAGCATCATATCTCTGGCAGCAGGACAGAGATATGAAGCTTGGAGCCGCTTGCAGCCTTTTTGGTACTCGAAACACTGCACTGGGTCATGAAGTGCGAGCACACTACCGCAAGGGGGGGAGCATATAGTAATATTTTTGCACGCTGACCCTGTGCATGTCACCCCTAACCATATTATTCATTTCGTTTGTTTTTCAAGCATGATTTTACTTACCATTCAATTGCATTTCCCTTTGCAGCAAATGTAAAGCGCCTAGAAAGAGATTAGGTTCTCTGAGGGCGCTTTATCAAGTGCATTATTATTATTATTGCGACTGCGTTCGCCACCGTCTGCTTACATGGGTCAGCTACGATGCATTCAATGCCGCTTTTACAATTGGTTCGATGCGCTTCGACTCGCTAATTTCGGTTATTTCTGGCCACGTGGCGACTGCGAGTTCTACCGCTCGCTACTTGAGGTTTGGTGGTGCGCTCGACGCAGTCAGGTGCACCGTTTGCACGTTTGAAATACGAATTGCATGCGAATCGCCACTCGAAACTCCATCCAGCGAAATGGGATGCAATGCGGAGAATCGCTATTTTTTCTGAGTGTATTCGCTCAATGTAGGCACGGGGCGAATTTCTCGCGATCGCATCCGTAGCTACTCTCTACTTTCCACAGAAGAAGAGGCTACTGCGACTGCGATTCGACCCGTACGTAGGATCCTCGTCGGCGGCGCAACGGGAAGCCGCGTCCGTTCGCCCCGCCATCTTTTACTCTTCTACTCGGTATAAATTATCCCGATATGGATGCGATCGTACGAGTATCGTGCAATTCTGCCGTCGGGCAATATCTTCGTGATGCGGCCAATTCGTGCTTGAAGTATTTCTCTTACGCGGATACTTTATCGGAGCACTGGAGAGCTTCCGTAGAGCTAACGAGGGACTAAAAGACTCCATTGGGGACGCCCTGCCTCGAGCTCGTAACTTCGAGTCCGCTCTTATGGAATTGCAGCCCTCGTAGATTTCGCGGCCTTTGGCGCGCTAGGATAAAAAGGGCTCGGCGGGTTCCGAATTCCCCTCCTGAGCGGGGGGGGGGGAAAGGACGGGAGTTGCTTTTGGCATTAGGAAAGTCGGCAGCACAGAAACTCAGTCAGCGGGCGGCTAGCCTCGCGCTCATGACCTCGTATCGAGGCGATCCAAGGGGTCTACTGTACATTTCGCGAACCTTACGGAATATTCTCAAGGAGTTTGTAGCGACGCGTAATCCGCAACCGGATGCCAAAATGGCGAGGATGGGATGATTCACGGCCAGCAGGGCAGGGGAGGGACTAAGCATACCAAACGAACAGCACCGCGCCCGTCACGGCTAACGATGCCGGTGGGCAACTTTCGCAGGGGAGCGTCTATTTCGAGCAAACACTTCCAGACGCGCGGCAAAGTGGAATCAAAGTGGCCGCCGCTCGGTCAGGTAAACCGCGCACAAATGCCCGATATCGCTAGAGCGAATCCTGCCTGCGGCCAAGCCAGCGACGATCGCGCTCGCAAGTCTTTCGGAGCCGAGATTCTAGCGAGGCACGCGCGCGCGGAGTGGTGCACGAGGAGCCTGCAGTGAGCGCCCGACCGCTTTTATTCTCTTATTCCGGACGCAGCTCAAAACGCTAAAAATCTCGCAGCAAAATGTATGATACTTTGCCTATCACCTCGACAAGACTGCTCGCTGCCATTGCAAGACGTCGCTAGAAGGCACGAGAAGGAAGAAAAGACTGCTCGCTGCCATTGCAAGACGTCGCTGGAAGGCACGGGAAGGAAGAAAAGACAGCTCGCTGCCATTGCAAGACGTCGCTGGAAGGCACGGGAAGGAAGAAAAGACTGCTCGCTGCCATTGCAAGACGTCGCTGGAAGGCACGAGAAAGAAGAAAAGACTGCTCGCTGCCATTGCAAGACGTCGCTGGAAGGCACGAGAAGGAAGAAAAGACAGCTCGTTGCCATTGCAAGACGTCGCTGGAAGGCACGAGAAGGAAGAAAAGAAGAAGCGGCGCTAGGCGCTCGCGCGGGAGCGCTTACCGAGAGTCGGGTCGTAATTCCAAATGAACCGCTTGGAGATGAACCGTACGACCAGAGCTACAAAGAGAGGCGGCGCTTGCAGCACTTAGAATACTAAGCAGTGCTATCGGCACGATTGCAGGCGCTCAGTTCGAAAAATAAAAATCAGCAAACGCTTCCCCTACACGCATAAATATGTACAGGCGCACGTCCGCACGTAGTTTGTAGATGGCCAACGAGACGCTTTTAAGGTTAACTGATTTAGCAGCCTCGTTTACATGGCGGCAGACGTGCCTTAGCGCCTATTCCCGATGCTGATTGCCCACTGCAGAGCTCGAGTCGGCGACCTGGGTCGGTCGTGAAGATCGAGCCTCTTACCAGCGGGCTAAGACTCACTACACGCTACTGTGTGCACTTCAATAACATGAGAGCGGCTCAGTGGGAGACCCGTGGCCCCTACCCCTGGAATAAACCGGAACAGTACGCCTCAAGCCGTCCAACTAGCCTCTTCAGCTATCCAATT
The DNA here is from genome assembly GCA_009760855.2 of Cristatella mucedo. Lineage (NCBI taxonomy): Eukaryota > Metazoa > Bryozoa > Phylactolaemata > Cristatellidae > Cristatella > Cristatella mucedo. The sequence goes on along the minus strand of WPIO01000004.1, from coordinate 11,407,981 downwards.
ATTGACTCCTCGGGTAGGGGTCAAGATTGGCTTAAACCTGGCATCATCGTTGGCCTAATCCTGCCTGCATCGCTGTTCAGCCCGACGTCAGGTTTTGTCAACGCGGCGCTAGTAAGCAGTTCCAAAACTTCGCAGTCGCAGCTGCCTCTGAGGAGATCCGGAGTGACAACGAAAAAGACGGTCGCATTTCCGCCCGCACATTTCAATAGGAAATTTACTAGCAAAGCTCTAGTTTACATGCGCAAAATTTCCGATTTTCTCGAGATTAGCTAATGAGCACAGCAGAAGTGCAACTAGAAACAATATTCTGACTAACAAATAAAAGCAGCTGCCGTTCTGTGCGTAGCGATGGAATCGCCGGTACGCAGACGCCCCAGCACAGCTACCGTGCGACTGCGCCGCCGTGCAACTTTTTTCTGGCGCATTGGTCCAATTCAAGGCGCTCTAATTAGATTTTCCCGAACGCGATTACGCGTCAAGCTAAAAGAGAACTGCTTACAGAGATCGGTCGTAAAAAAGGTCAGATTTTTCTCGCCGTCGACGTGAAAGAAAGTGGTCGCCGCGACGTCGAAATTCACAGCATGCCAGCAGCTCGCACCTCTCACGCCGCTTCGTCGCGTGCCTAAGCCGAAGGTTGATCCTTACATAGGTGGCGAGACGGACGCGGTAAACAAAAACGTGCGCACTCGATATCAAATCAAGACTTTAGCTCAGTCAGCTTTGTCGCTCGGTGTGCGGCGCCCACTCTTTAGCAGCGCATCTAGAGAATACGTTCGGTAATAGTTTCCTTGTTTTAGTTCGAATTTAAGTGGGGGTAACGGGAGTTGTACGGGGCGCTTCAGTATCGCTCGCGTTGCGTCGCAGCGAAGCTGTTTCGACGATCCGAGAAACTTTTCCGGTGCATCCTCTCACACCTCCAACTTTTCGCCAAGAAACAGATCGATTTAACGAGCTCAACGCTCGGTTGCAGAGTGCGAGCGAGAAGAGCGAGAGAAACGCGCGTTGCCGCCCAGTCGTCCACGACATCGAACGCGTTGCGCGCGCGTAACGGGCATGTGTCTGGGCGACTGCATCTGGGCGCAGAGGGGGGGGTGGGGGTGCTTGCACTTAGCGACACAGATGATGGACGCGAGTCCTGCAGTGAGCGAGCGAGCGAGCTGTTACGCTACGATTGCAGCAAAGGATCTTCAGCTGCAGCATTAATGAAGCGGTTAAATCAGCCGATATCGTTTTATCCGATTCCTTAACCTCGGCCGGGCCCGCTTCAATCCGATATCCCGACATCTGGATTTTCTTTTCATGCAATGGGTACTTTCGAGATCATTTCTACAGGTCCTCCGCAAGCGGCGAGCGTTTTAGGCAACTGTTTTCAAAGTTGAGTCGAAGGTTAAAAGCGTGAGCAAGGCGCAAGGAGATTAAAGAACCTCAAAGAGCAGTCGACTCTGCTTTCTTTTTCAAAGCGTGCGCTTCGGTACCCGGAACTCGGCGGAGCAGAAGTACCGTAGAGCTGAGAGGCACAGAACGTAATTTGAGCAAGGAAGACGACGAACAAATACACCAAACAAATACCCGTAGGCCTGCACACAAGGGCAGCGATCGAGAACTAACTATGGGGCGGATGATCCAATGGCCCACCCCGCCACATATCTACTGCGGTATATCGGCCCGGGCATGTCAGTGTTCATTACATAAGGGTTCAGCCTCTGATAAAAATGCCTGGCTGCTTCTAGCTACAACTCTGCACCAGCTGCACGAAGGGGTGGTGCATTTACATAAGTACGTAAAGTATGCACGGCACAGCTTGCATTGTTGGTAGCCTCGACATACGCGCGACGCCTCCAGCCCTCAGCTGTAAGTAAAGACTGGCTGATTTAATAGCCGCATTTATAAAGCGAGGCAGAAGAATCTAAATGGTTATCCATACCGCTTGCAGTGCACAGTAAAGGATTGCCCGCTGCAGGACTCGAGCCCACGAACCCAGCCCTTAGCTCGTGAAGTGCGAGCGCCAGATCCCTGCGCCAAGACCCAAGAGCGGTATCCAGGATCAGCTCAGCGTACAGTGCGCCCGAGCCACTGGACGCTACGCGCGATCGCAGTACGCAGCGGTTATCGGGTACTGCAGAAGGCTTCCGGCTGCTGAGCCAGAGAGGCGAAAATACTGCTATTGCATTCGCATAGCTCGCTCAAATAAGCAAAGCTCTGTCTAGGCACTACCTTTTTGCACGCGCCGTCGTCGACGAGTGGCCCTCGAGAGTCACGACGAGAGGCAGCGGACGGGCGACGCGTCTCTCGCTTGCCGGCAGCAGTGGGGGCGCGCACGCAGCTCACCCCCCCCCCCCCCAAGAGTGGGGGAGTAAAGCCAGCGCCGCCGCCGCCTCCTCCGCCGCAGCAAATGCAGCTGGCCGCACTCGTCGAAACTGGCACGCGCCGCTGCAGCACCAGCTGCAGCTGCGGCGAGCAATCGTAACGGTCGTACCAAATTGGCGGAGCGCTCGACGTGAATGTTCTACCAACAACTCTTTCCGCCGCGGCGCGGCGAGCGCCAGCCCGCGAAGCGGCCAGATTCGTAATCGAATAGTCGAGCGGAAGCCGCAAAGGACAATTTCGTACAGACTAGCTAGCGGAGCGACTCGCACCTCCGAACCCGCGGCGGCGCGCCCGCCAGCGGGCATCGATGCGCTTACGCTGCGTAGCGGCAGCCGTAGAGGCAGCCGTCGGCTTAATAATTGCCCAAAATGGCTCCGACGGTTTTCCGCTGCGGCAGCGGGCCGCAATGAAGCGTCCCCAGTCGCCGGCGTTATGCGCGCGCGCCCGCCCGCCTCCGAGATGACGCGGACCGGCCGCGCGACAGAAAGCGGCGCGGCGCGACCGCGACGAGCGCGGGGCGCGGCAATGACGCCGCTAGTTTCTCGACGCTCGCTTCGGGCGCCATTGGCCGCGCGGCGAAGTGAGTCGGAAAGAATGGGGATGGGGGGAGGGTGCGCACTCAACTCACCCAGCGTCGCTGCTGCGGACGTTGCCAGCTAGCAGCAGCGCTCGTAGAATGAGCAGCCGCCGCCCCCTCCGCCGGCGCCGGCGCTGGCGCGTAGACGCGCGCTGCCGCACATTTGACATAGCGACGGGTCATTAAGAAGCGCTCGTAAACAACCGCCCGGCGGCGCACTCCGACTTATCCTCGGACGCAGCGCGGCGGCGCAGGCTCCGCGCGCCTCTGCGAAGCGACGTGGAACCTTCGCCGGAGATGACGCGTGGGGCGGTCGAGCCGGTGCGCGCGAGCAGCCGGCTGCTGCCGGCGCATGCGAAGCGGCGCTCTAGGCGAGCCGGCGCCTCCGTCGCCGCTCAGACCTGCACTCGGCGGGCCGCCGCGGCGCAGACCCTGACGCAGCGTGCCGCGGGTGCTCGCTGCGAGATTGCTGCCCGTTGCCGTCGGACCTCAGCAGCTTCTTCGCCGAGTCCGACGGTCGCAGCGCTACGCAATCTTCTCGCGCCGTCCGCCCCGGTTCGATAGGAAAGCGGGCGAGAAAAGGGATGCCGTCGGACCGAGCGCGTCTTCGTAGCAGCTCGCTACTTTTGATGAGCAGGAACGCCATGCTCCGGGAGCGGAATGCCATGCGGTGCAAATGCACTATTGCTGGCTTTGCTCCCTGACCTTTAAGCGAGAGCTGAGGACGAGAGTGGGCAATTCAGCTGGACAACCAACGTTGACCGAGACCAGACAGGAAGCCTACTGTATCAGCTAGATCATGACCTCCAAAATATTATTCGCAGTTCCTAAATTATAACAACCGGGAACCGGTAATGTCGAAATCCACGGTTTGACGGTACACGCGCCAAAGTCCTGTAAATTGGCGCTGCACCGATAAGTCGGGAGTCGAGCTCCGAGGCTCAGGGCTTCGCCGACATTTGTTATGGAGTGGCGAAGCCCTGACGCCGTTACAAGCGCCGTATTTGCACCCTTGTTCTGTCTGGACACGGAGGCCACTACACCCCGTTTGTAAAAATACCACGTTTGCAATAATTTTCATCTCTCTCAAGATCGTAACGGTTGGGTGAAATAGAGGGCGAAATAGCTTCCGCTTTAGTGCTGGCTTTCATCGCCTACTTTCATCGCCTTCCCAGCATCCATCAACCAGGCTGCGTTCATTTCGACCAGCGGGGCTGATCGGTTTGCTGTCATACGCCGGAATGAAAGACCTGCGACGCCAAAGAGAAGTTCGGATGGTTAGGCAGTCTCTCTCGCTCTCCTTAAAGAGTTCTAGGTCAATAAAAGATAGCTTTGAAACTGTGGAAGTTCAGGAAATATAAAAATATGGCAATTGTATAGCGCCCTAAGAGAACTTCGTCTCTATCCAGGTGCTTTACATATCCTGCAGGGCTCGAGCCTCCGATCGCGGTCGTTAATCGCGAGCACCTTGTCTGTGGACCTCGAGCACTTTGCCCCTCGTCTTTGCTAAGTATGAGCTCTGACTAATGATAGTGCAAACAATTCACTTTGTGTGTCGACTAGGTAGTTCTGAAGACCAGCAAGTTTATGGCAGATAATAAAAATATGTACGTGCAGTGCATTATCGATCATCTTATAGCTATATATATATATATATATATATATACATATATAGTCGTCCCTCGCTACTTCGCGCGTCGACGTTCTCGGCTTCTCTATCGCGGTTTTTTAAATACGTGTATATTCATTAAAAATTTGATCACAATATTGAAAATGATACAGCGCGCGCTCGTTTGTGAGTACACCCCTGTATTACAACTACTACTATACGTATGGGACCCGGAAGAAGACGACGACGCACCTGTTGAAGATACTGCACCACCTGGATACTCTCCTACTGAAGTCGTGCCTTCAGAGGAGCAGTAACCTTGCTCTTCTTTGCTGTGCTGGACATCTCTTCATTATAATCACTTCATCACCAAACGCACTTTTTTTATATCTCGGTGTTTGTGCGTAAGAATTGTGTGTGTGCAATTAAATGTGCAATAATAATAATACGATGTTTTTAACATCTAATATGTCTTATTTTCTCTTATATTGTCTACTATATTTGGTAATACGAGGATTATGGTAACTAAAGAGGTCTTATTTCATGTCCGTAGGGGGTCTAATAATGTTAAAAACCGTATTTGGATGGTCATAAACAGGTCTTCTATGCCCAAACTACGAAAATATTTTATTTATAAATAAGGAATCCTACTTCGCGGGGATTCACCTATAGCGGTGAAGTCAGGAGCGGATTAACCGCGATAAACAAGGATCAACTGTATATCCCTTTCTTTCTCTCTCTTTCTCTCTCTCTCTCTCTCTCCCTCTCTCTTACTCTTTTTCTCTCTCAAAGAGCTTAAAAGTGGTTGGAGAAATCAACTAGTCACCATAACCTGAAGTCACGAAGCAGTTTAACAGAGCACGTGTACGCGGAAATTATTATTAGAGCGCAAATTCAGCAAGGTCACTCGGTGAAGTTCAGTGACCTGCAATCGGAAATACAACTGTGAAAGCACACGAAGTACCGAGTAGGAAAATGTGTGCAAGCATCTAGCCAGAGCTCCGTAAGAAAATAAATGCTATCTATGCAAGACCATCAAAGCCGAAAAAGAAGTGAGGAATTTGAATATTTAGCAGCAGAAAAATCTCCAGAAAAGAAGCCACTCAGTCTTCGTGGCTTTTTTGTGGTCTCCGCCATGTAGTGTAATGTCATATTGCACACACACATGCAACACTTGCACACCTATTCAATCTGCAGCGAAAAATGACTTACTGCGTATCACTTTGCAGCAAATGTAAAGCGCCTAGAAAGAGATTAAGTTCTCTGAGGGCGCTTTATCAAGCGCAATATTATTATTATTATTACCGGTCTTGCCTACAGATGTCCTGCCTAGTATGGCGATCTTGAAAGCTTCGCTGGTCCTTGGTGTAGGCGAAAGCATCACATTGTCGCTTGGCATATTGAGCATGGGTAAATATCTACAAAAAACAGTTACTGTATGAAGTGGCTGTGACATATAGCTTTGACACTGTCGGTCTTGGGAGGTAACTTAAGGACGGTGATCTATTTGTGGCTACTTGTGGCTACAGAAATAGGCGCGGAACATAAATAGGTTACAAACGATTAAATGGGAAAGAATACTATTCTTATTGGAAAAGTGAGCAATCAAGTCCCAAAATTTCGTCTACTCACGACAAGACAAACAGCTAAGGGTTGAAGGATCCACAGCTCCCGACAGCTAGGTGAGGAGGCAGTGTCACGTGGCAGGGTGTCGGCAAGTTGAGCTGAGCAGGCCGCGACTTACGAAATTGATATGGAACGGAAAACCTGATGTAAGACGAATTTTCATGAGTGGATAGTGGTATAAGATACGTTCTACTACGTTATGTTATGACGAAGAAACAAATACGTAAACGAATTGAGTTTTGTTTTACAAATGTATAGCAAATAGGAAGTACTTAAGAAGTAAATAAGATTGCGTTTGCAGACCATATTGTAGAATGTTCATTTTGGGCTTACAGACGCTGCTAGTTTTAGTTATGTACGTAGAGTACTATTGGGAGAAGGATGAGGAGGCGTTAGACGATGTTTCTCAAGGATTATCAACTCCCTCTTCTTCCTCTATACCCACGTGACTCGTAGATTGCTGAAGTGAGTCAGCTGCTTTGCTAGTGGGCGGTTGGGGTTCACGCATCACTCTGAATACGTCTTACCCAGAGCAAGTCACGCAAGCAAGAGAGTTCCCTCAGTACCCACAATGCATAGTCAGACATCGTTTCCTCCCTATTGTTTACGGTGCTGTCAAATCTACCGACCGTGAGTGGATTTTTAAAGATTTCTTTGATAAATTTTGATTTTCGTTTTTTGCATGACGGTGGCCAAGTTCGTATCTCCGAATTTTTGTTAGTCGAACCGTATTAAGTCGGGGGTATAAGTATTGTAAGTCTTTACTCTCTCTCTCTCTAGAATAGCCCGGCGTAAATTTCTAGAAAGCAAAAACTAAACCTTCTGCTATGAGCCAGAAAGACCGCGCTCGCTAGACATTGGCTGACTTGTAAAGAGCTGTGTGGGCCGACGATTCAAAGCTCTCCCCATCATGTGTGAAGTAGCATATTAAAGAAAAGCTTTCCGCGACGACTGCCTTCAGAAGACAAAACGGATTCTGATATGGAAGAGTGCTTTTCAAGGGCTACAGCCCAGCGGCAGGACTCAGAACTCTTGTATCATAAAAGTGGTATGGTGACGTGAAATAGATATTGCAAGTTCATATGTTCTCGACTTTCAGTGTGAGGTGATTATTTGAGGACTAGATTTAATCTGGCAATAAGACAACGATTCAAAGCACACTGCGTGGTATGTGAGAGAAATTTTCTGAAAGGCCTGATTACTAGTATACCCGTTAGCTGTATTGCCATTTCCAGGTATCAGCTCTTATCTGACCCACCGAAACTTAGTTAATACATTGAAGCAGAGAACGCGATCTTCGACTATTCAGATCATCTCAGGACACGCAGTCTTACTTGAGGCTCGTCAGCACTTCCAGCTGGAAAAATCGCTTATCAGCGGCGCCCGTACCGACCAACAGATCAAAAATTATTAAAAAAACATGGTAACCCACGCCTATTATTCATTGAAACCGAACTAAAAACTATTAAGCCATTATTCTCAATCCGTGCGCAAGCGAAGCAAAGCATTCCAAAAACAGTGCAAACAAGTTAAAACGTGCAAGCGATCGATTCTCCTTCCGATAAGTATGGCTGCTCGAAGACCTTACGAAGGCGCCTGCATATACATATATATATATATATATATATATATGTGTGTGTGTGTGTGTGTGTGTGTGTGTGTGTGTGTGTGTGTGTGTGTGTGTGTGTGTGTGTGTGTGTGTATGTATATATGTATATATAAGCTTTTAGAAAGAGTGAGGCTGCACACACACGCGTTTATATATATATATATATATATGTGTGTGTGTGTGTGTATATATATGTGTGTATAAATGTATATATAAGCTTTTAGAAAGAGTGAGGCTGCACACACACGCGTTTATATATATATATGTATATATATGTACATAAATAGATAAATAGATACTTAGTCAATTTCGTTCCCACGTCCTCATCCTCTTTCCCCCTTCACACACTCACACACACGCACGCACACGCACGCACATAGCTTTCGTTATCGCTCCCTCTTCCATTTCCTCTAAGTACACATCAATCCCTCCTTTCTATGTTTTGTCACTAAATACCTGCATGACGACCGCCAGGTTAACAAGATCGTCGTGGGTCTCGTGCTGAAGTAAAAGCCAATTGTGGCTCCACCGAGCCGCCTGCCGCTCTTCATGCCGATAAGCCATACGGCCCGAAGGCTAACCACGACAGAGCTGAAACCTGGATCCCGTCTTGCACGCACGTGTTGGCTGCCGCTGCAGAGAGCAGCGACAGCCAACGACCAGCGGCAGCCGACTGCTGGTGCGCCGCCGCCGCCGCCGCGGCGTGCCCGCTGCTAGCTAAAGGCAAAACGAGTTCGTTCAAGAAAGATATGACTTTAGACACAAGGCCCATTACCTGAGCTCTTACCTGAGCGGTCGGTTTCCTCAGACACCCTCGCCGACCCCCACACCCCACACCTGTGTCCGACAAGCTGCCGGGGCGTGCTCAGGCAATACGGATCGGACTCGATTCAATCGTGCCCGGCAGGTTTGCTTAAAATGAGACCGAGCGATACAATCTTCGAACCGGTTAGCAGCAGTCCCAATTAACCTTTTGGCTCTCCGTGTGGCTGCTACAGCCTAATTGAACACACTTAATTAGTTGGACTCTGGGCCGTGAGCCAGCAAGGGCTGTGCTGTGCACGATGCGACGGGGTTGCATTGAATAGTCGCCTGTGTTACTAAAAACAACTGAAACTTGTGGCCCTGGCAGAGTTCACTGCAGCTGCCGGCCGCGCTGTCTGCAGCAGAAGCTCGCACGGGCCATGGGCGCGAAGCCCTCTAACCAGGAGCCTTCCTAGCACCGTTGATCGGATGAAGTGAACCCTGTTTCAAGCTTTCTGAGCAACAGCCCCAGCCAACTTGCGTGGATGACGGTAAGGGGAGAGATACCATATACAGTCGGGTGACGAAGTATGCCACGCCGTTCGCCAAGATTCCCCAATACCGAGCCGTGATGGCACAATGGGTAAAGCGGTTGCTTTCATTACCTTGTTCCCGAGGTCGTGGGTTCGATTCCTGCCGTGGGCGGTTCTTAATCGCCACTGCAAGCGGTGGTGATAGCCGTAAAGGCTCTTCTGTCGCTATACAAAAAGAGGCTGTTTAATCAGCTAGAATTTATTATTATTATTATTACCAGGCGCTACCAGAAGGGAAAGAAAAGAGCAGGCAGGCAGACTGATAGGAAAACGCAGACACAGGCCGACGCAGACAGACAGGCAGGCAGACAACAGCTGGAGGTCAAGCTCGGTTGATGCTGAGCTTGCGTCGTGCTCATCTTTATCAGCTCGTCCGGAGCCGGGCATCAAACACCGACCACTGCCGCCAGGCATACGCATCCTTTTCAATGTTCATCGTGCAATACTGACTGCCACCCTCAATCGTTCTTGTATCTGAACTGCACGGCTGTCGTTACGGGGGGGGGGCGGGGAAGAATCAGAAAGAAAGACCGTCTCTGCAGCTACCCAATGGGCACAGTAGTACGTAATGGCAGAGCTCTTGAAACCTATGCACCTGGGTCATGACACAAACGTACCGCACACCGAACCGCTCGGCAACAATCTTTTACAGGCAGAGGGCGATTCGGGACGTCTATGAGCCGCTGACAAGCTCGGGCCCAATGGGATGCATGCATTTAATGTCTAGCGGCGGCTGCAGGGGCTATGTTCTACACGCATAGCTTCTTATTCTTTCATTCAGAGCCTGGACCGCGGGCCACCAGTTGAAATGGAGAATTGACGAAGACTCGTCGCACACATCGCTTGCTTGAGAACACGGCACACATGCGTAAAATGTAGAGCTTGCCGAACTTGTAGGCGGCACTGTCTCCCTGTCAAGCATGGCTTACCTAGCTCATTGAGTGCTCCATCCAGCCTACCTGACCCAAGCGTGCGACCTGCGACCATGGAGAAAGGTGTTGCTTAGCTGAAAGGATGAGCAAAGTCTGCTCGCTTGTAGTTAAATGAGTAAGTCAAAAGGCTACACGCTGCTAGGAACGTATTGCACAGACGAAAAACGATTGCTGTATACTTGGCCTCCTCGTCTGTACCAACCACCTGGGGCGCTATACAATCATATTTGTTTATATTTAATGCTTAGCCGGCGAAGACATCGCGTCGGTACCTCAGGAAAAGATCGCTACCACGTGCAGTCCGAAACTAGCGAGCGCATGCCGGTGTAGGTGAAAGCATATGACGTGGACAGACCGCTCCCGTTTATAGGGGCACTACAGTTACACTGAACAGATGCGTCAGGCGAGCTCACAGCCTATACGTAGAAATGTAGGGTATAAAATAATTGCAGCCTATACGGTGAAAGCAGCTGCGATTAGCCACACGAGACACTACACCTGCTACAAGAGCAACGTACCATCACATGACATCACAGGATCGCACCGAAGTTCAAGGGGCCGGTAGGTGCGCAGCTACACCACGAGCTGATGAGCGTACAATTACCGAGGTGCCTCGCGTTGGCATTCGTCGATGAGCGCCGCGCAAGTTCAGCTAGACAAGAAGCAATTACAGAAGTGGCTTGACTCCTGAGTAAATAATCCCAGCGCGTACCGCCGGGCCCTCTGTAACAAAGCACTGAGTTCGAGCTCGGGTGCTGTTTACGTACTGCAGGCCGTCGTTAGAGCTCTAGTCCCGAGCACGTCTTCTTCGAGACGTATTTAGCGCCGGAATTGATTAGCAGCAGCACACAGCCAAGGCTGGGTACATATCGTGAGCTGTTGCACAGGCTGAACGTATGTAAATCGTGCACCGTCGAGGAATAGGGCGTCTTAAAGTTAGATTGGCTGCTTGCTCTCCCGAAATTGGACATCCAGGAAAACCTAGTGCAGCACTGCGAAAACAAGCTTAATTGAATTCCGGATCAGCACTGCAGCACTGAAGTTGGGAAAATTGCAGGGGAGGTGTTTACTTATCCCCAATCGATCCAGTACAATAGGCATAGCTAGTGAGAAAATTTTGGACCACATTTCTTGAGAGCTTATTTTCTCTGAGTGCAGATACGCGACATTTGAAGCGAAGGTTGGCTGCAAGGTTTTTTAACCAAAATCCAGTGATAGCCAGCAGTCGCATACCAGTAATGCTGAGAATAATAAATAGGAAGCATATCTTTAGTGTGCTAATGGCAGCAGTAGTAATGAATCTACTGAGTTATGGATAAAGGTCGAGAGAATAATAATAATGATGATAATATATTTTTATAGCGCCCTCAGTAGCTCAATCTCCTTCTAGGCACTTTACATTTGCTGCAAAGGAAGCATGATCGAATGGTTAGTGGCAGCAATTGAATAATTGCTTAGGATGCCTTTGAAAAAAAATTATATATATATATATAATACCAGCTGATTTAATAGCCTCTTTTATATAGCGACAGAAGAGTCTTTACGGCTATCACCACCGCTTGCAGCGGCGATAAAGAATCACCGACCACAGGATTAGAACCCACGACCTTGATACCGAGGTCGTGAAAAGGAACCGCCTCACCAAGTGTGCCATCACGGCTCACCAAAAGATCTCATTTTTTGACGATTTACCTAAAAGCGAAGCTTTGAAAATGCTTAGGCAAGCCATGTATAACCTGTTTGTAAATCTGAAACAACATATCTAAAAATAAAAAACTACTAACCTATTCATCATATACGACATGTGTCCTAGCTTGTTTAACCTTGTTACATCGAGCTGCATGTTTGCAACTTGCTGACCTACATGCTTGAGACTTTTAAACTGCTTGATTTTACACTGCAGCTTTGTGCCATGCAAATTATATAACTCAGCCAATATCCTCACGGATAAAAATAAAATTTCAAATGAGAGTGCGGCTTTTCTTGTACAATACATTATTGCAGTAGTTTATTTTTTACTTTTGTTGGATACATTTTGCTATACAAGTCCGTGATGGAAGAATATAAAACTCAAGGACGATTGAGACATGTGGGCAAAAGTTATCCCGAGATATCGGAAATCCTACTGCAGCGATGTGCAAGCAGAGCAGGAGTCACATTTGAAATTCAACGTCGAACCGTTAAGTTTTTGTAGCGCAGTATGCAATCTCAGATTGGATAGCGCTGCTCGAGCTGACTTCAAAAAGGGGGAGGATTGGCCATGTACTCACGCCATTGTCGCTGCAATGATGCAACCTGCTGGCTGACTGCACAAGAATTCCGCGCTGGAATTGACTGGTCGTTTCATCGACTTATCATATAAGTCGGCAGGAGCTCACGACAGAAACCACTCCGTTGAAGCTCTGACTAATGAGAGCTCCGCCTCCGCTTTTCTCTTAGAATATCATGACGTAACTCGCCGTTCGACTCTCACTCGCACGTGCGCGGCATATCTAAATAGCGACACAGCAAGTGCGAGTGCGCCGACGGATGCAGCTGGAGGGCCCCTGCCTGCCCGCTCTCTCGTTGATTGGACCGACCCTTTCTCTCTTCTCTGAATGTGCGCCCTGGTCAAGGTCAAGATCCGATCCCTTCCACTTCGACCTAGTCTCGGATACGACGATGCAGCAAGTTGCCAGGTCTTGAAAAAGCGACTAGAGGTGAGTGCCGCTGCGGTCAATAAATACTCTTACGCACAACCTTGCTTTCGATCTGAGCCGACGATGTCCTTTTCGTTCAGCGCTAATACCAACTCAAATAATTACCGTCCATCCCGATATCTTGCTGGCAATAGGCTCTGGTGCGGCCTCGTTCACGCAGCCGGCGAATCGCGACCAAAAACAAAAGCAGTAGGAGCCCCGGAGCCTCAGCTAAAAGCTAAAAGTTCGACAATTGCAGCTGTTCGACGTTGGTTCAATGTTAGTGTCAACCTACAGCCGCTAATGAGTAGCATATTTCAGAATTAACTGCTGAGCTCGGCCATTTGAGCGTAATGACGATTTAGCCAGTGCTGAAAGTGAATCCCTCGGCACCCTGCACTCTCGGTGACGGCAAATAAGGCCACACAAACGAACGCACCCTGTCGAGAGCTATAGCGAACAATCGAGAGCTAGCTAAACTATATTCGAAACGCGAAGAGTAGACATGCTGATAGCTGCACGCTCGGCTATGCTTAGCTCGCTAAGTTTGAAGCTCCCCTGTTCTACTCAAGGAAGATTATATCGGATTTATAATCAGCTTCTAAAAATTAGCTTATCGTTGCTACTGGATGCTGCTGAAATAAATTGAACACCTGAGTAGAAAAAATGAATGCAAACGAGAAACTGGCAACTTTCATAAATCAGCCTCGCCTTTTCTTGTCAAGCGAGCTAAAGACTGCAGCTGGAAATTGGTCGGCAAGACTGAATTCCACCAGTATATAGGTCCTGGAAATGCTTGCGCTCGGTCGAAACGTTAAATGCAACATCGTCATACAACTTTTCCACGCCAGAAGCGAATGCCTCGCTAAAAACACTGAACGACAGCTGAGCCTGAGTCCGAATTCCGAAGTCGATCAGGGCATATTGGCTTCCTACTTCCTGTAATTAATTGCCTGATAGAGGCTCGAATGCATTTTAACTGCACTGGACGAAGTTTAGAACGCCTACGTATACATATGCGAAAGAAACAGGCTGCTTTGACAGCGACTTCAGCTGTTTTTACTAGCCAGGTGGGGTGCATCTAAAACCTATAGAAGGTCAAACTCCGACCTGACCCGGCCAGCCAATCCTAAAAGTGCTACGAGGCGGCCAGTTAGGCGGCTTGCAGCCCCTTTGGGTGACTTGGGAAGGCCTTAGCCACCCGCGCCCGCCCACAATGGGATGTGCGATACGACTGTAAGCCGAATACGATCGGAGGCGAGATCAGCGACAAGCAGCCATTTTCCTCTGGGATTGCATCCGACCAGCCAGTTTGTTTGCTCGTTTTCACGTATGAGGTGATGCCGCAGGGCGCTACCCGTGGCCCACCAGGCTGCCTCCTCTTTGAAGCTCTCAGCCCTGGTTGGCAATCGCTTTTGTCCTACAACTACAAGCGAGTACTTGTCTTTCTAGTGGCAGCCACAAATCTGTCTTTCTACTCTTATTTTCTTTTTACTATCAAACTACGCTTCTGCTGGAAGCTCTGGATTTCTAGTGCATTCAGCACTTGTGCTGAAGCGCTATGTAAACCCGGCTAACGGCTCTGTCACTTTCGCATGTACACTGGTTTGGCCTAGGGTTTAAGGTGCTCGCCTTTAACAACCGAGGTTAAGGTGCTCACCTTTATGACGAGGTCGTGGGTTCGAGCTCTTTGACACATTTGAAGCACCTGGATAGAGATTCAGCTCTCTTAGGGTGCTATACAAATGAATTATATATATATATGTGTGTGTGTGTGTGTGTGTGTGTGTGTGTGTGTGTGTGTGTGTGTGTGTGTGTGTGTGTGTGTGTGTGTCCATTATATTTACACTGTGGTCCTTCTCGGCCGTAGTCGAAATTCCTGCCAAAATAAATAAAATCGCCTGGCTAGTTGGTCTGCGAAGGTATTAATGCAGGTTGTCCGTTCCTAAGCTTACTCCGCTCCCTACACCAAATGAACCACGCATTCGTCCCCGTATTAAAAGAACCTCCCCCTCAGCCGGGCAAGCGATACCGAACTGAAAAGATGGCTGCCTGGAAAGATCCATCGCGCTCCGTTCACTCTTAAGCACAATACAAAGAATGGGGAGCAAGCCGTTAGGGGGAACAACTGGATAATTGGTGCATGACCCCGAACCATGTTTTCTCTGGAGCTAGAAACTGTTGCAACAACTGTCATGCTTCAGCTCTTCACGACTTCACATAGTAATAGGGCAGAACCCGCGAAGGCGCTGGCCTGGACTGAGAGGTCAACGTTCTCCAGCTTTGGAGGTTCACTGGGCTGAAGCAGTAACTACTCGGTACTAAGACAGGAGCGTTCCAGCAACAAAGAAGTCTCCCGTTTCGACGTCCTGAATTCGCAGGGCTTGCTCGATCCGATAGCAGAAAGCATGTGCATTACTGGCCAGCTTGACATTCAAGTCGTACACTAATTATGCAACTCCAGCTGGCTCGTTTGAAAGACTTCAAACGAGCTAACTTTGCTCCATTTGCACTCATCGTGCACCGCTAATTTCGCAGCACAGTTAAGCATGCCTCAGACGCAAACATTCACACTCCACGAGGCACAAAGAAAGAGAACGAGCGAGAAGAGGCAATTGTAGACAGCGACGCCATTGCATAGCGATTCGAGTATTTGTCTTAATGCCGTCAAACAGCCTAAACAAGCAGATTGGGCGGCTGGCGGAGCACAGCTCGAAGCAATAAAGTGCCTCAACGATGGGTTCAAAGCTCTTTCGAATAAAGCGAATGCCCAGTCACGGTGAGGAAGCTGCATCTAAGCATCACTCGCCTCTAGCAACGGCAGTCGGAGCTAATCAAGACAGACCTGCGTGCCCTAGCCGTCGAGTTTTAGCAATTGCGAACACCCCGGAGAGGGCGGTTTAAGGGCATGAGCTCAGAAGCATAAGCTACGGGTTCATTGGGATTGGCTGACTGTCAAAATCAAGGTCTTGCCCTCTCCTTGGCATGGCAGCAGATTCGACATAGGGAGCCAAGCGTCGCAGGAGCGGCCAGTTTCCAATGGATCGCTATCTGATAGCAGAATCGCCCGGTGCTGGGCTGATCGTACGATGCCTGCATGCTCTACCCAGTAAGCACTGTAAGCCCCTCCCCCACGAAACTCAATTAAATAGTGAAAAATACAGAGGCAAATACTTGATTCCGGTCTCTCAATTGGTGAATTCTTGTTTGCAGGCTCTCATCGGATTTCATGTTTCATGCCGTCCAAAAAACCCAACCGATTTGACTGCAGATAACTAGAAAAGATAGGACGGCCTTGCTTTCAATGCTAAGTCTGTTAAGGTTACTTATTAACCACGGCTTCACCATGGTTTCTCAGTGCCTTTCCCTGGTTTCTCAGTCGAGTGATCCATGTAATAAGAACATTTATACCAGGGCGAAAATTAGTATTGGCCAGCGCCAGAGTGTCTTTACTCTAAGTATCCCTAAGAGCAAGGTGCAAATGCACGGTGCAAAAGTGATAGTCGCAGCCATGGTGTATTGGAATTCGATGTCTCAGCGCTCAAGTAAGCACTAACAATGATGCTCGTATCTACCGAATTTTGATTAAAGTTATAATAATCCGGCATACCTGCCTAGTTGTCTTAGTTTTGGGCAATACAGTCGTGTCCGTTGTTACCCACGGCGTTGGTGGACTCTATTTCATGTGCGAAATTTCGTTATTATGCGCCACGCCACACGTGCTTGATTCACATCACTCCTGTTCTGCACGTACCGGATATAGATGCATATATATATATATATATATATATATATATATATATATATATATATATATATATATATATATTATATATATATATATATATATATATATATATATATATATATATATATATATATATATATATATATATATAGTCGACTCTGCGTACAGGAATATCTTATATAGAAATACTCGGCTTATAAGAATAGCAGTTCCGAGTCCCAGATTTACTCTAGCTATTGTCTCACTCCGCATATGGGAATAATCTGCCTATATCCCCTATAAGAATGGTCATTTGCCAGTGCAAGCGTATTCTTATAAGAGGAGTCGACAGTATAATGTACGTATATGCGTGTATGTATAAATATTAATACAGGGTATATACATGTATACGGTACCAGTTTGTCTTGCTGTTGGCCAATGCTGTCACGGTGCGTCAGCTTACTTAAATGCAAGGCCCATTGCGACAGCTCAATCTTTTTGATTATGCTTTCTTTACAGCATACGTAAAGTGCCTAGAAACCAACTCAGTTATCTTAGGGCGCTATGCAAATGTATTATTTATATTATTAAATAAATTTATATACGAAATCTGTCTGCGAGGCGTTTCTTCTTGATCTGCACCCAGACTCGACCGACTGCCTCGATACCCTCACTGATGCACTGAACAGGACACTTAGGAGTCCCCTTGATGAGCACGCTCTCGTAAAGTATGTCTGTATACAGAGTCCCGGAAATTCCTTTCAGTTTACAATAAAGACTTCAAAATGCGCACGTGTTAAGTGAAAGCTTGAACGTTGCTCTTACAACTCTGGGTCGGACGCAGATCTAGCCAATTTCAGAGACTTTCTCCTTCGAGCCTACGACCCGGAAGCTTAGAAAAGGCCGGCGCTTCTTTTTCACTCGAAACTACTGCAGTCGTGCCAGCTGGACCCAAAACAAATCTATAAGATGGTAAACAGTTTTCTAGCTGATTCTGGGAGGTCTCACTCCCCAGGTATTAACGGCTCGGCCGACAAGTTTTCAGCCTTGTTTACCGAAACAATTTCCCACATTCGCGACTACATAAAGCCCCCCCCTGATTAAAGCAGTTGCTGAGTTGCAACCTGCGACCTTCCTTAGACCTTCGGAATCTATTGCGGCGACTAATAAACTCAATCTTTGCCTTGCAGAATTCGATCCTGGATTTCGGCTAATTTCAGTAAGCTAAAGGATGATAAAACGGAGCTGTTGCTCATTGGACACCCTAAGCGCGTAGATATAATATACGCGCTTAGGGTGTCCAATGAGCAACAGCTCCGTTTTATCATCCTTTAGCCTAATGAAATTAGCCGAAATTCAGGATCGAATTCTGCAAGGCAAAGATTGGATGAACTAGACGACTTTGCTCTGCTATTAGTGTATGCTGTTGTGCGACCATTACAATGTGATCTGTATTTAGGTGTTGCCTTTAACAGCTGCCAAAACTTTGAAAGCTTTGTTAAGAAGACTGCTTCCGCAGCTAACCATCACGTCCGATCTCTAAGATTAGGGACTACTTTCCACGGTGGCTTTGAAAAAATTTAACTAGCTCTCTGTTTCTTTTGACTAGCTTATTGCAGATCTATTTTGGTTGGACTATCAAAAAAGCCACATGACCACTGCAGCGGTTGGTAAATATGGCTGCAAGGTTAGTTAATAAATCCCAGGCGGTTCGACCAATGTGTCTCCTTTGCTAAAAGAGCTTGGACGTCTACCGGTTGATCAATGGATACAGAGTAAAACTCTTACGCTGACCCGTAAGGCCCGCTACGGTTCGACTCCTTCATACCTAGCTGAACTGCTGCTCTAGTTTCAGCCTCCTCGTGCTCTCAGGTCCTCTATGGACAATAAATTAGTTGTTCCATTCCTCTGCTTAAAGACAGTCAGCGACAGAAGCTTTTACTCTGCAGATCTTAGGCTATGAAACTCCTTCCACAATTATTTCACTGCGACATCTACTCTCCTGCTGCCGACTATGGTACATCCTTTCCAGTCGTATTGATCTGCTACTTCCGTGCTATTCACTAACTCAACTGCTCTTCTGACTCAGCTATGCATCTCACTTTCTCTTTCCTGCGTGAGATCAAGTCTGTTGGCTACGGAATGCATACCGAAAGCCGCCTGTGCTTTGAGTGAGCAATAGCAAAATCTCCTGCGTATATAGTGCCCATATAGTCTTCGTGGTTTTATCGAGTTACAGACGTACTTGCATATCTACGAAATTTGATGTGCAGGTATTAACGCAAACGCATACAAACACGCAGACACACACAAACTCACACATATGCACACATACACGCACATGCACTCTCTCTCTCTCTCTCTCTCTCTCTCTCATACACACCATACACAAAGACACACACACACACACACACACACACACACACACGCGCACACACACACACGCACACACGCACACGCACACATATTTACACACACATATACACAAACACAAACGCTCATACATTCACAAGTAAGTGTAAATGAGTGGACGTTAGCAAGAATCCTTGTGGCAGCTACTGGCGGTGGTACATTATTAGAGGACTCGCAGTACGTATTTCTCTTACACAGGAATTAATTTCAGATCTCTGTCTTAGCTCAATTTCAGATTGCTTCTTACCGAGTAAAAGTAGTCTGCCCTATTCACCATGCGAACTAGCAGCTGGCTATTGGCTCAATTTTGAACGAGCTCGACCATCTATTTTTTTTGAGCGACGATGCCAAGTAGTGGCAAAAAAGAAATAATTTCTTACTCCTCCAGACTTTGAAATGGCTAAAGAAATTGTTCAGCTTAAAGAATGGAAAATTATGTGCCACTTCTGGACAAGCCAAGTATTACACAAAAGCGTTCTACACAGACTGCGGTGTATTTCTATAATAGTATGCAATTTCCTTGACCCGTTACCTCAGCTCATCCAGCCGATTAACTACATTTTACCTTATTGCCTTATAATATTTACCATTTTTTTGTAAAATTGGTACCAGTGGGTTCTATTTTCGCATATTTTCCACATACATTTGTTAATGCAGAATCGTAAATGAACTGTAGACTTTCAGCGGAAAGTCCCCTTCTGAGTATGCCGGGATCGACATCGAGCTGGATACCACAGAAAATATGGCGTTCAATTCATTCAATAGGTGCGGTAATCATAGATGGCAGCAAACTTTCTTATATTGAATGATGATAAAAGTAAGTTACTAGTTATGGGCACACCAAGCGTATTCAGAAATTGGAAAGTTTAACGCTTAAATCGGTTCTGCAAGCATATGTCCTATTGAATCGGCACGAAATCTCGGTGTCCTTCTCCAAAGTCACCTTTTATTAGACGAACATGTCAGCCTCAGAGTAAAGTCCGCCTACTTTCAGCAACATAAGATTGCTACAATTCGGGCTTGTTTAAACACGGATACCACATCTAAATTGGTCCATACATTTGTGACACCCAGTCTTGACTTCTGTAACTCACTGCTTGCTGGTCTACCGGTATCTGCAATCAGGTGCGTACAGCTGGTGCAAAACTCTGCAGCTAGGATTGTCTGTCGTGAGTGTCGCAGTTGCCACATCACACCACTTCTCGCCGACCTGCACTGGCTACCAGTCAAGTAACTTTAAGGCTTTGTCATTCCCTTCCTTTATTGGCTCCCGACTCCTTATCAGATCTACTCCCCACCAGCCTACGCATAGCAACATCTGCTTTTTGGAATCTAATCGTTTACCTATACCTCGTCTGAACGTCAATCCTTTGGAGACCATGGCTTTAGTTTAAATGCTCCCAAAGCCTGGAACTCACTCCCGACTTGCGTCACGACATCTCCTGAATCGTCCACATTTAAAAAGAAGCTAAAAACGCACCTATTTGTGACGGCATTGAGTGGGTCCGTGTGATTCTTCCTTAATATGCTTATGTGTGCTGACACTGTGATCCTGCCACTAACCAAACTTGCATGGCGACCCTGTGTATGTCACCCCTAACCACGTTATTCTTGCTGTTGCTGTTTATCGAGCATGATACCACTCACCATTCAATCATGCTTCCTTTGCAGCAAATGTAAAGTGCCTAGAATAAAATTGAGTTCTCTGAGGGCGCTATATCAAATGCATTATTATTATTTTTATGCCCTCCTTCGTTACCAAGGCGCTGGTAGCTTTAAATTACATAATCCTTAACGGTAGTACAGTAGCCAAATCTCAGTCACTTCCGGTTTGACCGGCTAGAAGAGGGGCGTATAACGACTAATGTAAACATACTTACCGCAAGTAAATAAGGAGTCATAGCCCTGGATATTACCGTTTGCTGAAGGTGGGCTACTCCCCATGGAGAGGGGGTTTGTTTTGCTGGTTAACGCCTTTCGATTGTTATAAGTACCAGTCGGAGAGTTGACCTCGAGTGGGCGTCATTATTTGGAGACTATCGCATTTTTATGCTGCTTCAAGTGATGGTCTGGCGTCTGTTTCAGGCGGTGTACCTTTTATTGACAAATCTTGCCAAAAAACACTGCTTTGTCACAATATTTTACAGAAACTTTTATCGTTGAGCTTGATGTATCACTTCCGGGGGGAATGCTTGCAAAGTAGTTTTATTTACCAAGTCCCGTTCATTTGTCCATCACCCAGACTTGGGATTGCACGTATAGCTTGGTTGTCTCTCAAAAGGCAAATTTCTAAAAACTTGCACACTATGTACCATTTTTTGGATATTCCCCTTAAATATTTTGTTTATAGCATGTAATAATAATAATAACAATAACACACTTGATAAAGCACCCTTAGAGAACTCAATTTTATTCTAGGCACTTTACATTTGCTGCAAAGGAAGCATGATTGAATGGTTAGTGGAGGCATGCTCGATAAACAAGAAGAATAAACACATGGTTATGTAAATATGTTCAGAAAATGTGTGGTCTTAAAGCGGACTTCTTTCCCAGCAAATGCCATGTGTTGCCGCAGACAGCACTCACACGTTTTGCACAAGTGCTGCAGACCTTACTCCGAAGACGCAAGATCTGGTACGTGGATGTACTCACCCATATTTGACTATCTTCGTTGGCTCACACCCATGACTTGTCACTGAAGAATCCAAGAGCTACCGGAACTAGCTTCAAGTGTGTTGTACCATTTCTGGACCTGTCAGCTGACATTCAAAACCCAGTCTGCACCAGACTTTTATACTAGACTCCATCGACTGCTGGGTCGCTCTTTGGCAGCACAGGCAGCCATGCCGATTGGGCAATCCTACATGCTGTGGGGATACGTGGGGGCACGGTGAGTTAAGAGAACGAGCAGCGATGTTTGTGGGGCATCGTAAAGCCTATCTGCAGCCGTTTAAGAGCAGAACCCAGTAAGAACATGAAGCTATAATTACAAATAAATGTGCTAAGCTGCCTCATTAGGGCCACGGAGCATATATTCTCATACTTTGGTCACTACTGGTACACCCGGTGTTCTATTATACGTTTATGTCACTGTAGGTCAAAAATGAACCTCTAGGCCCAGTGTAACATTTTTTTTTTACCATGCCCAAGAGTAGCCAGCAGGCATGCCATTTCATGACAGCAGCAGCAGCTGTCATTGAGTTACCTGAGGTGAGGCTATTCAGTCATTTGCCAGACATGCTTAATGCCAAACATACCACACTTGATCCAGCCCTCGTATTAGTTACCTGCATCCAAGCAGCATTCTGCTAATAGTAGTGGAACAGCTGGCTGGCATAGGTAACAGGTGAATAACCAGAGGTGCAAATAAGATAGACACACAGCCAAAGTCTGCTGATGATTGTAATCGCCTCATCATATTGTGCAAGCTTGTATCTCTACAGCTACAGGCGCTGCAGCTATTAAAGTATGAGCTATGGCCACAGTAATATGACGGCTCCAAATTGCTACCACTTGCACAGCTTTTGTTGCTGCTGCTGCTACTGCTGCTGGCAACAGCCGGCTGCTGTTGTTAGCTGTTGCTGCGGATGCCCCCTTCACCACTGCAGCAATCATTGGTAACTGAGCTTTCGGTTTGTTAGATGATGGGCCCATAAATAGCAGAAGCACTAAACAATGCCTGTCTCTGCAGTTTCCTGCCTGCAGAGTTAACTTTAGCAATTTCAAAGTGAAAAAGGGACAAATTGTCAGCATACTTGTTATAGTAGAATCTATCTTTATACATCTTCCCTATGTGCACAATCCCTTTCCACTGTTACAAATCCATGTAGCCATAATTCTGGAACTAAAATTGGTTCCACAAACTTAACTGTGCTAGAGACCACAGCCAGCGAATAAGACTGGTGAAACTAGAGCCTCAAAGCACTGCTAACGAGTCGTGAAATAAGCAGCAATGGACAAAGATATACTAATGATTCGCATAGCACTACAGCATTCATTCGAGACTATACTTCAGTAACATTTATGACTCCATGTACTTTCTGCCTCTACATTCTCAGTAAGAGAGGGTCATGTGTGCACAAGAAGGCAAAAGGAAGTGAAACTGTCTCTTCATCAATCATCACTTCAGATTACTTTTGTATTATATCTGAGCCATAGCAGTGGACATCCAGCTCCTAATTAATAATAACAATAATAATAAGACATTTATCTAGCACCCTCAGAGAATTAAATGTCTTTCTAGGCAATTTACATTTGCTCTAGAGAAAGCATGCCTATATGATAGGTGATAACATTCATAGGGTCAGAAAGCAGCCATATATTTACAATGTCCTGCTTCTAAGCATAGATCTGCTGCTGCCGTGCATAGCTTAACATAATAAAAATGTTCTTGCTCTCAGGTTTTGTCCCTGCACCTTTAAAAAAGGCTAGTGTTAGGCCATTCATTAAGAAGGTAATACTAGACCATCAGAACCTAAGTTTCTTCAACTACATTCTCCCTACTGCCGTTCCTATCCTATCAAAGACACTAGAACAAGTAGTTGCAACACGTGAAACTCTACATTGAAACTTCAAACTAACAAGTCAGTTTCAGTTAGGTTTTAAAGCTAATTATTCCCAAGTCAGCATTGCTTCGAGTGTCTAACGACCTTCTCATAAATATAGATTTACGTAGAGTCTCTCTGATTGCTTTGCTTGATCTTTCCATAGCGTTCGATACTATAGATCAATGAGTGCTTCTTTAGTGCCTCTGATCTCGCCTGTGCATCACTGGCACTGCACTGCAAATGGTTCAGTTCCTGTCTCAGTGAGAGACTCCGGACCCTTTGATGTCAATGATCAGATCATCAGAGAAGCAACTAAAGTGGTGGGTTATCCAGTGGCTTTGCCCTTGGTCTAATTCTTTCACAATTTATAATCTTCCTCTTGCCTTAGTAATCACCAACACAATCAAGGCTTTCACTTGTATGCAGATGACACACAGCTGTAGCCATGCTTTGATCCCTCCCAGCTCTCTAGTAAGTCAAACTCGTTCCACTCCTTTGCTTCATGTATTGCTGAAATCTGCACATGGATGACAGCAACCTTTCTCAAATTTAATAACCTTAAAACCAAATTACTAGTTATGGGCAAAATAACTGTGACTCAGAAATTGGGAAGCTTAATGCTCAAAATTGGCTGTGCCAGAATACTTTGTGTTGCTTCTGCACAAAATCTAGCCGTTCTATTATATTTTCCAAAGTGACTTTTCACTAGATGACCACATCAGCTTCACCGTTAAGTCTGCCTACTTTCAGCTACATAGCATGGCAAAAACTCGGCATGCTTAGATAGGAATACCACATCCACATTGGTCCATGCGTTTGTGACATCCCGTCTCGACTTCTGGAACTCACTGGTTGCTCATATGCTTGCTTCACACGCTTGCTGGTCCAGCCTACCTCTCAGAACTACTCCCCAAACAGGCTAGGCATCGTACCACCCACTCTTCGGACTCCAGTCACTTAGCTGTGCCTGTAACTAACCTCAAATCTTTTGGAGACCGTGCCTTTAGTTTGTGTCCTCCCAACGCCTGAAACTCACTCCCAAGTGACGTAATGACATCGCCTGACTTGGTGAAATTTAAAAAGAAGCTAAGAACCCACCTTCCTTACAGCATTTGCTGGGTCCTTGAGAATTGTCTTTTGTATGCTTATGCATGCAAACTAACACTCAGGGACCAGTAATAATCTTTATCAACTGCCATAACCTGGCTGATTTAGCATGCCAACAATCAGTATCCCTAGAATTATCCAAAAAAAAGTCTTCTACCTGGTGCAATTTCTTTGCATAATCTCCTTTACTGCTTACATGCATATTTGTTTCTGGTGAGATGCATAGTCAAATAAATTCACAATATTAGCTCATACATATTCACTTACATTCTTTCGACAGAATAACTGTTTTCCCGCGCTGAATGCGGTAGCAGACTTGGACCGAATGCACAAACCAAGCCCAAGCATATCGGCAAAATGTGTCACTAATATGAGTTGAAACAGATAAATTGTAAATATGACAATATTTGCGAGCCATGCAAATGCACGATGTTATATCCAGCGTTACGAGTCACGAGGTGTGCGGTACAGTCACTTTCAGCTAAAAAGTCACTGCAAACTTTGCTTACTCCTCTTGTAACCAGTAATGCAACATTGCCAAGGTTGATCTTTATCAAGTAAACTCTTGCAGACGTGATGCCATGTAGCTGTTTTAAAACGACTTCTAAAACCTACTATGCAGCAGTTTACGACCACCATAAGATATATATATATCGATTCACCACAAAAAAGACATTTAATATGATTCTTTCATCAGCAGTTTCCTGTTTGCATTTCTTGCCTTCTAGTGCTAGAAGCCCATAGGTATAAAGACCTATGCAGAAATAGACTATTTCTTTCTCATTTAGTGTGCACATACTGAACCGCCTAGAAAACCAGCTGTTAAAGTGAAGCTTCAGATCGTTTCAAAAAGGTACAATAAGGTGCAAGTAACACTTGGAAAAGCTAGTGTGAGCGAATTGAGTGTTTCGAATGCACGTTGTGGGAATGTAATACAGCAATGATGTACATAGATGGGCCTGCACAAGCTGCACTCTGTTGCCGCGGACATCCGTTGCTAATTGAGAGACTGTGTTCGTCAGTTGTGACTTCGGAAAGATGAATCCGGAGGATGAAATCGCAAATTCATGGTTCACAGCTCTTACACTAAGAATGCCTTACCCCCATTACTTCCTGGCATCCCTTTCTCCAGTTTCTCGGGATTCTTTAGCCCTACAGAATAGGGCTCTAATTAGGGAGTAAAGAAGAGGAAGTAAGCCCCTTGAACAAGGGTTCAATCTGAATTCTTGGCTTGGAATCAAGCTTTAGTTGACTGCACATTAAAGACCGAAACTTAACTGAACACAAATCACAGCAATCTCTCCCGTGAGAGTTCGTACATAAGGCAGTGTGTCAGGCTAGCAAAGCACTGAATTGGCAGAAGCACTTCGAATAAAACTAGCCGCTGGCTAACTAAGCAATACCTACGATTATGCAACCGAGAGTTGGGGTTTGATTTTGCAGCTCTGGCCACCCGAAGGATTCGTACAACTGATATTGCCTTTTTTTGATGATCAGTATGATGATGATGATGATGCTGCTGATGATGATGATGATGATGATGGTGGTGGTGGTGGTGGTGATAATGATAATGCATCTATAGCACCCTACTGGACCTAAATCTATTTCTAGGCACTTTATGTAGGCTAGACATAAGAATATTTACTGACTAGTGATCATGAAATGCAAAGTTTCCGAAAAAGTACATACAGGACAATTGACACAGAAAGAGCAAATGCTGTAAGGAACAGGTAATCTTTTAGTTTCCCTTTAAATTTTATAAAAACAGATTGTGTCTTGATTTCAGTCCGTAACGAATTCTAGGCTTGTGGTGCATCGGAACTGAAGACAGTGTCTTCGAAGTTAGTTTGTAATACAGATAACTAAAAGTCCACAGTCAGAGAAGACGAGTGGTATGAGTGGAAGCATCCGGAGTAAGCATTTCAGGTAGGTAATCTGGAGCAAGAGAATAAAAAGACTTCAAATTTAGTCAGGACCTTGAATTGATATGCAGCTTCTATGGGGTTCAGAGTAGGAGAGTAAGATGTGGTGCAATGCGGCCGTTGCAAAGTTCACGACAGCCTAGCAGCAGAGTATTCCAGCAACTGTACGTTCCTTATCTCTCACGCAGGAGAGCCTGAAAGGTAAAAGTTACATGAGTAGAAGTAAGCCCGAATATTTGCAATAATAATAATAATGTACTTGATAAAGCGCCCTCAGAGAACTTAATCTCTTTCTAGGCGCTTTACATTTGCTGCAAAGGGAAATGCAATTGAAATGCAATGTTAGGTAGCTGAATGTAAGCATACACAACTGTGGAACTTGTGCAGGTGACCCAGAAAAAGAACTTTTGATAGATGGCAGAGCAAGACGGTATCATGAGCAGTGTTAAAACATTGGGTGGGTCAATCGTCCACCGGTCCTTCAATTATCATCGTTAAGAACCGTATGTCTCCGGCTCTACATATGGTAGATGAAATATTGTTGTTTGTCACTTGATATCCACTAACCCTAAATGACCTTACTGATTGCTGGCCATCAACAAGTCTAGGCTTTAGCATGCTACACCCCATTTCCAGTGAATAAGTCTATAGAAATTCCTTGTATTGAACTAGCCGATCCCTGACAAGCAGCTACAGTATGCATTACATAATCAAATATGCCTGGCCATCAGGCCAGAAGTGCTGAAGAAAACTCCACTGGGATAATAGTTCTTTTCATCCTGATCATTGACAACTAAGCTACCTGTACACTCAACTTGCTCGTGCATCAGAATACAAAAAACGTAATCCTAACCAGCTGTCATATGACACGGCTGCAATCAGAGCCGAACAGCAGGTCGTGCATCTTTCAATACACAGCTCATATTCGGTCGTAGTCTAAGGTAGCCCATGCTTCTACTGCAGTGTGCACAAACAGGAGTCTAAACATTCAAGTGCCCACATTAGGATTAGTGGTATCGAAGCCCACGAACGACAAGGCAGAACCACTTTTAGCCCAGCGAATCTTAAATGATCGTAGGTGCTGATCTTGACTGCGGTTTTGAGAATGCCAGCCAGTAAGTTCCTTGCTACCCACGTTTGGTTAGAGCCGGATCTACTTTGACTCAGAATGTGGCTCAGAACCACCCACAATTAAACAGGTGATTGCTGGTGGCAAGAAGTGTATGATCAATATATTTTTCCTTTAATTTGTTTGCAAAGAGTAGAGTGTGCCGACTTGTTTGTCAGTGATGGGTGGCCTGGGCATCTTCAAGATCAAAGCTGTAGTCATATGCAAGCATAACTTTCTGTTAATGTCTTCATGCACCATCTACACCAGTCATGCAGAGATAGAAATACCCAGTACTAGGTTCTCTAGCATACAGCATAATAGCAGTCAGAGTTGAAAAACTGAGGCTGCAAATAGCCTACAGCATGCCTATACTCATTCGCAAATGCAAATGGTTGGCCGGCCCGACAAATCTGCCACTGCTTCTTGTGTGCCTACCAACCTTGCCTACGGTAGTTGATAGATCGTGCAAAAAAATATCCAAATACCATGGTGGGATTACGAGGACAAGTGAATGAAGTGATGGCACCATTTCATCATTCTGCATACACAGATATTGGGAGAGAGGGTGAGGATATGCATCCACTAGTAAGATGCAAGAGCAGGCCTATGCTCAGTGCCTCCCTTGTAGCTCTCCCTCATGCTAGTTAAAAAAAAGGTTAGCTGATTCAACAGCCTCATTCGTGTAGCAACAGAAGAGCTTGAATGGGCCGTGATGGGCTCAGGAGGTAAGGTGCTCGCTCTTCACGACCGAGGTCATGGGTTCAGTCATGCAATGGACGATCCTTTATTGTCAACTGCAAGCTGTGGTGATAGCCGTTAAGGTTCTTCTGCTGCTACACAAATTAGGCTGTTAATTCGGCTAATGTTTAAATTTAAATTTGGCAGCTACCACCACCATTTGAAGTGGGCAATGAAAAGACCACCACCAAGGGACTCGAACCCACGACCTGGGTCATCAAGAGAGAGCATCTTACCCCTGGGCTAGCACTGTGCAGACGAACGTGGTAAGCCAAGTAGCCCGGCGATCCCCATTATCCTATTAACCCTAGGGGCCAGTTACTGCAAACGATTTATTGAACTGGCAGAAGGGGTAGCTCTTACATCAGCACGAACTTCTGGATCACTCGAGGGCAACCGATCTCTGGCCTTGATCGCTGTGCTTTGGAAACTCCAGCCACCGCAGCAGCAAGCAAGAGGTATCAACGGCAATCAAGCAAGCTAAGAAGCAAACTTGCAGCATTCAAGTTGCAGCAAACAATGCTTTTTCCTAAATACCACTGAACTTGTCCTGTTTTTTCCACGTGCTTTGCATGCATGCAATTCGGTGCATGCTAGCAACCGGAAATCCTACTAGCCACTGGCCCCAAGTATCTTCCTGTGTGCTTTTGCAAGCTGTCTAAGCATAATAGCTTGTTTCTCGCAATTAACTCTTGCATATAGCTTCTCTTGCAGTGAGTTGTACAGCACCTGTATAGCGATTTGGTGCTATAACTCAGGGTGCTGCTGTATAGAGGACATTATTATAATAACTAAAAAATATATAATTCATTTGAATATCGCCCACGAGAAATTAATCTCGATTCGGACGCTTCACATATGCTACGGGGCACGAGCCCACGACCTCGGTCATCAGATACTTTCACCTTGACCTCGATCATTGAAGGGGAGCACCTTAACCACTAGGCCAAACCAGACTAGAAGCAAGCAACAGGCAGCTGCTACAATCAAGCATGCAGCACCAGTGGTGGGTGCAGTAAGCAGTTGCTTATTATCAAATGAACACCTGAACGTCTTTTAACTGCTCTCCTGACTCTGCTATGCTTCCTACTTTCTCTTTGTCGTGTAAGATGAAGTCTGTTGGCTACCGAATGCGTACCGAAAGCCGCTTAGGCTGTGAGTGCTCTATACAAAACTCTCCTGCGTAACACCCACATAGTCTTTATGGCTTTGTGGAGTTACAGACGGAGATACATTACATTTCTAAGCTCAGCCGAACATTGGC
Source organism: Cristatella mucedo (assembly GCA_009760855.2). Lineage (NCBI taxonomy): Eukaryota > Metazoa > Bryozoa > Phylactolaemata > Cristatellidae > Cristatella > Cristatella mucedo. The sequence continues at coordinate 11,378,418 of WPIO01000004.1, read as the reverse complement.
CACTATGAGCTGTTGGCCTTCTAATTAAGCTCACAATATCAAGTACATCATGCATTAGGCCTGGACGAAGAAGTGTTTCTCGTGAAGAGGTGGTGCTTTCAAAAAAGGTTGCCGTTCGATCTGGTTTTACAGTAGCTATTTCTCAAGGGACAAGCCGTGCCTGAGTTGAGCTGGAGAGACGTGGCTGCACTCTCGTAGCTGCATCCTTGCGCCTTGTATTGGACACTGTTGCTTCATTTCTCTTTGGCCTGTCCAAGAGCAGCGTCGGGTGGCTGTAGTACTAGTCCTCCTTGGCAATCTCTCACTTGCAAATGCGATCTCTAATGGGAATTCCAGGGGTGCAGCACCGGGTAGTGATGGCATAGCTGAAGCAAATCTGACTGGCTTTTCGTGACTCCTCACTCCCAGTTGCCAGTTCAGCGAGTACAGAACTGGTGGACTGAGACTGGAGACTGTGGTCGTGTGACATCCCAGGCTTTCTCAGCAAAAGGTGCCATATTGTGCTAGTGAACCTGGCAAAGCAGGTGCTTGCCTGACCATGGCTGCAGGACGGCTTGCATGCCTCTCTCTCTGCTCAGTGACTCGGGAATCTTGGTCTCGGCACTGATGCATTCGAGGCGCTGCTTATAGCCTGTGGTCCACAGCTTGGCAAACGTTGCAGACGACACCACAAATAGGCCAAAGTTTCTTCGCGGCACATTACAGTCGCACATTCGTTGGTGGCAAGCACCCACCGCTACTGACCCCATGCAGCCCGTCAGAATAGGAACATGCCGGACCGATTCTGGGAATCACCATGTCATGCAGAGTCTACTCTATAGCTTGAATGATTAATCATACGGCTTTAGTGGTACATATGTTGATCACATACCGATTACCAGCTACAGTGTATATCTGTTACAACAGTTAGGTGAGGAAACATCACAATTGCTTGTTGCATTTATGAATCTTGAATGAAGTACAACAGGTTAAAGTAGCCGTGTTGCCCGCATGCTTTTCATGCTCATGCACTTTCTCTACTTGTGTTAATTAATATATAGTGACAGCTCACCTGGTCCTCCTTGCAAATAAGCCTAGATCTGTTCCGCCAAGTGACTAAGGTCCAAAGCCAGGGTTGAGTGATCAAACCAGCTACCCAATGGGGGCCTTATATTTCATGTGTCGTAAACTTCAAAATAACACTCGAGACAGAGCAGAAAAGAATGTGATCAACAAAAACACTCGCATGTTACCAAGTGCTTCTCCTACCTTTCGCAATCGTTGGCTTGGCTATTTTCACATCATGCAACTTTACAACATGACCTACTATACGCAGAAGATCCGATGAGCCAACAAGCCGATGCATGTTCTAGCAGGAACCACGAGGTTGATGTTTGCATGCCCGGCAAGGCATCATTCAGGCAGCAAGGATGCCACACAGTTCGAGCCGTGTGACAAACAAAAAAGTAACCACCGCTCCCCTTTGATATGCCAGTACATTGTAAGGGGGTTTTATTCGAGTTCAACATCTCACCCTCGACCAGCATGTCGGCAGCACAGAGCCGGTCAAACTAAGCTGCCGTGTAGCTTCTGAGTATGCATAGGAGGTACAGGCCGATTACTCCTCTGGCAAAAACTATCTAGGCTGCAGCTGGCTGATGCTCGGGTAAACTCTGCAGTGCTAGAGCCTTTCTGCTGTTTAAAATGTTAATTCCGAAGACTGCCTCCACTGCCAGTCATCATGTCTGATCTATGTGCAAGATTTAGAGGCTACATAGCACAGTGGCTAGACAGGGGTCATTGCTACGGTCTCTCCAGCCCTTCCTAGGCTGCTGCACTCTTAGCATTGGCAAGGCTATCGAGAAAGCCACTAACCCAGCCAGTAGGCTGCTCTTTCAAAGTTCCTGCCCACAGAGTTCGTCCACAATCCAGTAAAATGACCATTATGTGTCGAATGTCATGATCCTACGTGTGTGTTTGTGAATCTATATATATATATATATATATATATATATATATATATATATATATATATATATATATATATATATATATATATATATATATATATATATATATATATATATATATATATATATATATATATATATGTGTGTGTGTGTGTGTAACTCCACTGGCTAAATGAGTGTTATACTGGAGTTTACTAATTGAAACAGCTCTTGCAAAGCCTCAGCAGCAGCATTCTGTGTGCATACAGCAGCCCTCAGATTTCATCTCACACAGATCATGGACAATAAGAAGCCGCTTTGAAGCAAGAGGCCTGTCGAGGTGAAGCTTGAGACGGCTCGAAAGGATCGACAGGACGAAAGATGCAGCTTTTCGCAAGAATGTTTTTAACGAGTCCCACAGTCTATTAACAGCTGAGCAAAAGCTTCTCTTGCCAAGAGTCTATAAGTAATAGAGTGGAGCAGCTATTTTTTGCTCCGTGAGGCTGATAAAACACATGCAGTAATTACACCAGCTGTCATACCGGGATTACTTGTGCAGCAGCCCTTGGTAAGGCACCACTGCACACGACCAGTGCCTGCGGCCAGCCTAAACAGATGGTTTCGGCAGCTATGCAGCTTGGTAAAGTATAATGTAAGGTTTCTGCATAGAATCGATTTTTAATGTATTTTAAGGATACTAAAACCAAAGGCTGCCAGCCTGAAGGTGGGAGATTAGACACGGGTAACCAAGTACACACGGTAGTGGAATGCAAAATAAGTATGAATTCCAAAGCCCCACGAGTAGCTAATTGATTTTCTTTTATAAACCAGCATCCTTTACTCTGCCCACTGATCGTCTGCATGGTCACTGATTCCAGAACCCTTCTGCTCTAACCCTAGAGAGACCCTCTCCTTGGCTGGACTCAATGAGGATCTTCAAATCCCAATTCCTGCTATTACAAACACAGCTTCCTAACTAAAGTCCTTAGACGACAAGCATACTGTATGTAAGTGCATCCGTCCTTACAGATGCCTGACAAATATTGGTAGATGTGGCACTGCAAAGCGAGGCTAACAGTCACGCCACTGATACACTTCGCAATGATGCCGACAGCAGTAACCCATGGCAGCAATCTAGAGTCAAGAGCACCTGCAGCATAAGTTAACCAAGTCCGTGCAGTTAATGCAGAGCAGTCTATTCGACTGCCACAGAGGGCCACATTGTAGCCACACTTGGAAGCCCAAAGTACAGCTGACCGACCATCACTACAGACGTTTCGTTCATATGCTCTAAACCATAGATCGTGACCTATCTGGTTTCCAATGCTCGTAATTCAGGAGCTGCTAATAAGCTCAAGCACTGTCATAATCTAACCGGTCTGGGCCCGTGGTTAAGGTGCTCACCCCGATCAAGGTCGAGGTGAATGCAGTTGATTACCGAAGTCGTGGGCTCGAGCCCCATGGCATATGTGAAGCGCAAGAATAGAGGTTAAGTTATCTTAGGGTGCTATACAAATAAATTGTATTTAGATAGAGCTGATCCGAGCACCTGCATCAAATTATGCCAAATCGTGAGCAAGGAGGTCAAGGGATGCAGCAAGTGCATGCCTTCTGTGCCCCCAGCTTTCACAAGTAGCAACTGCCAGGAAGTGTAAGGAAGAGTTACAAGAGTGAGACTCTCGAGGGGGTTTTGCTTTAGTGGTCGATCGCAAAAGCATGGCTCCTTGCCACTCAAGAGACAAATGCAGAGCAGCATGTAGTCGGCCCAGAGCTCAAAGAGATGACACAATCTTCTGCACTCAGCTGTAACTGTTGGTATCCCAGTGGAAGCCATGTGATCTAGCAGCTCCCTCGACGTCTGGCTGCATTTCCTTGCTTACTTATTTTGCTGCGGCTTTAGCCTGAGCCCTGTCTCTGCGACCTTCACATAATGTCACAAATCTATCGACGATCCTTCTTCAAATGATGATTCGTTCCCTTGTGCATCGGGTATCTGAAGCAAACTGTATGTATCAGTGACCATGCACTCCTTTCGGCCAACTGAAGACCTGCCTGTCAGATTGTACCATTGAGCATCTTGGTGCGTGTTGGATTAATAGTTATTGACTAGGCATTGAAAACACTTGATTGAACATTTTCCAATGTAATCGGCTGCTTGGTCACATTTACATTGCCGTTGTCGACGTTATCATTATTATCTTTATCCTGCTTCACCCCTGCTCCTGCTGGCTGCTGCTACTACCGTCGAGGTGGCCACCGGCTGTGCACCTGTGCTTCTCAATAAGAGGCTTTGTCACAGCCATTAGTCAGTAAGAAGAGCTGAGGCAGAATTGACAGATGAAGACTTAAGTGCCGCCTTAGCAAAGTCTTTGCAACACATACCCTGCCTATATCGCTTCATGCTATCTAGAACTCTGTCTGGCCTATTATCACTGAGCTACTCAATTCCTGCTGGACTCCTCTCGTTGTTCCACGGTCAATTCGTTGGCTCGGTAACTCGATTCTGTGCTCAGCTGCAGGCTCAGATCACATGGCAGACCAGCTACAGAGGACACCCTCCCAAGTGTGGTGAGTGACCCACAGCAGGTGCTTTGCTGTCACAAGCTAGAGAAACACTGCAGCAAGTTAAGCACTAGGTAGGGGCTTCTTGGTCGGCTTCTTCCACTGCGTAGGACCTCTACAGGGAGCCAGGTCGCTGACTGATAGGGCAATGTGTGACAGCTGTGCCACAGCCAACGTAACGCAGCCCGCCTGCTGGATGCTATGAATGCACCTTGCTTCCATTTTGCGAGTTACATCCTTCTCTACTCTATGCATGTTCAGGCTAATCACAAAAACAGTAAGCAATGATAATATACAGATGAAACTTTGTGTAAGCGTACCCACAGTCGGATGCTTATAGGGAAGTCATACCTGCAGGAAAGTTCGACAGTAGTCAGATCTATGACTCTCATAACCCAACCCTTACTTGCAAGGATAGGAAATGTACTGATTAGGTTCAATGCTGCACATATGATATTTTAGTGCTATCTGTTTTGAGCTTAAGATCATGATCAGAGATAATAGTTTTTTCGTTCAGCATCCTTCAGTTAAAGTAGATCAGCAGGGTCAACACTTCAGCCGAATTCTGCACTGCATTGAAAGTGCCTATGCATAATTACAGCTACAACACTCGGTTGTTCCTGTATATTTAAAAGTATAATTTTACAGGGTATAAACATCCGTCATTGTACGGAAAACAGTGGCTGGGCCTTGGAGGAGGATACTGCCGGGTCTGCAGCCAACTTTGCTCTGTGCCAACAGTCGTCGACGCAGCAAAAAGAGCTGAAGATTTATTGGAGAAATAGTTCAATAGCCTTCTTAAAAACTAAGAATACAGAGCAGAAATATCCGGCAGAAGACCAGAATGGCAGCCGGGAAACCTGTGAGTTCAGGCAGGTGCAGGTGGAGATGACACATATTCATGTGATATCCGAAGTGAGACTTTCATGCATGCTGTTCTCAGGAAGTATCAAATGATGAAGGAAAACAACCTCGAGCACAGAATAAATTGGATACTTAGCAAACGAGTATCGCATGCTAAGTATCTTTGAGCAGGTGAGATTTTGCTTTACTTCGTCATTGATAAAAAAAAAATGTAAGGTCGGTTTGACAAGTTTCTATGCACACACACCTATAGGGAGGTTATGCTATGCATACAGCGAGGATGCATATAGAGAGGTTCAACTGCAATTGGTCGTTAACGTATGTAGCACCTTAAGAGAACCGAATCTCTACTCGGGCGCTTTCTCGAGGGAGTTCTACAACTTCACCAGCCTGTGGTAAGCAGCAGGCATTGGTTGCCAAGCCCGACACCCTGTGCAAACATGTGCTCCGAGCGATAGCTGATGCTACATTTGCTTAAAGCTTATATTTTCAAAATGATCATCAAATGACAGGCTAATAACTAGCATTGCCGGAGTAACTGAGCATTTGCTTGCTCGACTAATC
>WPIO01000004.1:11260000-11367500 GCA_009760855.2 Cristatella mucedo | reverse complement strand
CTGGTCGGTCATAGCAGCTGCCAAATTGAGCTTGCATTGGCCAAAGGGGTGAAGATTCTTAAGCTGTGTGCCAATTGATCACCTTACCATTTTTTGGTCAGAGATTGTCAGTGCTGCAGAGATTTCCGCAGCTTCTCTCGGAGGTGCTGAGCTGCTAAGTGGACCAGAGCTGGGGCTACTAGTGGCTGCTGTCGTTTCTGGCTGCTGCCTGTCGGACAGCTGCCGTGGCACGGGTGGGTGTGTGAGCTCTGAGCGTCAGTTCTGTGTGGGCGTTCTGCTCACATTGCCCCCTGCTTGCTCATTTGATCCTCCTCGGAGTGGAAGAGTTGAGGTCAGAAGGGTCGATTTTCGATGGCCCAGTGGTGAGCCAGGCTTGGCCAAACTCGGGCTTTCGAGATCATGCTTGTTCGGGTTTCTTGCTTCTTTTGATGCTTGTAGTCAATCGGTCGTCGCAGCTATTACTTCGGTGCCAGCCCCTGGATGCTACGTATGGGGTGCCCGTTTTGATCGGTTTTCAGTTCCATTCTCAATGCAAGCTAACCCTCTTGCCGATGTAATCGAAAATCACAATCTAGACTTTCATTTTTCTTGAGACGACAAGTAGCTGCGTTTTTGCTTCGATCCTTCACTATCTTAGAGCATCTCCTGTCAACTTTTATGGCTGACATTAATGCTTGGATGACAGCAAACTTTCTGAAATTGAATGACGACATAACCAACTCACTAATTATGGGCAAATCAAGTGTGTCTCGGCAACTGGAAACCCAACTCTCCAAGTCAGCCTACTCTACTGCCAGTCATGTCTACTGTAGCTTCTTCGCGTTACCTGTGTGCCCTCATCAAAAATGACTTTTCACAGTATGGGCAAATCTGCTCCGCAGTCAAATCAGCCTACTTTTACCTAAATAGCACTGCGAAAATTTGGGCCTGCTTTAGATAAGGACACTACAGCTAAGCTAGCCTGAGCATTTGTCGCATCCCAATTAGACTTGCGTAACGTACTATAACAATACTTGTAGGTGTGAAACTACTAGTGAAAAATATGCTTACAGTTAGTGTAAAGTTCGGAACCTATGCTCACCTGTCATAAGCGTCGCAACTGCCGAGGCGGTCCCTGCTCATCGACCTGCACTGGCTGCCTATCGAGCAACATATTGATGTCAAGACCCTGTCCCTCACCCTGATGTCCTTTCTCCATTCTCTTGTTTCAGCGCAGCCGAACTAGTTTCGCATCAGGCCTCTCATTGCATCATCTGCTCTTCTGAATCTGGTCAATTCTGATCGTTCTGAGCCCAACTACAAGTCTCTTCTAGACCGTATCTTCTGTCAATGTGTTCCCAAAGTTTGGAACTCACTGCCGACCGACATCACGTCGTCTCCTGATTTCACGACATTCGCAAATAACGTAAACGTAGCTGTTTTCAGCAAAGCCTTGGCTCTTTGAGTCGCCCTTTTTGAGTGCTCATTCGCTAAGAAACTTGATATTTTTCGAGACTAAGAGAAAGAGCGATGCTTTTGCATTGCACCCCACAGAGCTTGTCTTTTTTTCCTTCGCGTTTTGCTTACCTGTGCGTGATCCAGTCAGTGCTGCACATTACTAATCGGGATACTACTAACCAGCGGCCATGAATGTCTATTTCGTGCTTTTGCACCCTCGTCTAAACACGATACTTGGGTGCTTTTCCATGCCTGCCTGAGTACGGTATATTTGTTGTCATCAACTATTAGTCATTGCTCTCTTACAGCGAATTGTAAAGCGCCTGAATATAATAATAATAATAATACACTTGATAAAGCACCCTCAGAGAACTTAATCTCTTTCTAGGCGCTTTACATTTGCTGCAAAGGGAATATAATATCAGTTCCTTACGGTGCTAATTAAAATAGTTTTGACATTATTATTACTAAATATGAGATGCTCATGAAAAAGCAAAAGCAGCCAAGTTAATTCGCCTCCTGCATTGAGAGCAGATGTGTGTCTAATAGTCAGCTCAAAATTTCGGCGGGACACGCGTAGTACTAGTGCATCATGGCCTTTGGCGTTTGAAAAAACTCCCCAACTTTGAATGATAATTCGTATATTTATACGTCGGTGCGGGTCAACCCTGCTCAGAAGCGCCATTTTGGGCCTGCCTGAGCTTCTTTATACTAGAACGAAACCGAGAGAAGCGCGGGTCTCGCTCCGCGAGGTCCACTCGGTCGCGTCGTCAGCCGCCGCTTCGATCAGATGGCGAACGGCAATACTCGTCCGGCGGCGGCAGGCGCACGTGCCGCTCGGCCGACGTGGGTCATCGAAGGAGCCGTTTAGTCTTACTCGGCTCGGTGCTGTCGCCGCACGCGCCAGCGTTTACACTAGCCGGCCGTACGGTAGGCAAGGCCCTCTCTTATATAAGTGCGGCCTCGCAGAGGACCTGCGGCAGTCACGGTGGCGCTTCGTGGAGTTTCAGGGCTAGGAATTTGTTTCCCTACAAGAATCTGTTCAGTTAAAAAGTAACTGCCGATCGGCTTATCAGCTTAACCCCCAGCGCGGCTCGAGTCTCGCGAAGCTCACTCAGGCTACCCTATAGCAGTGTCATTCGGTTCGCACAGCAGAGAGCCAGCCGATGACCAATACCAACAGTTTATTATGCTACTCGCGAAGCAGAGGGGAGCACGACTTCATTCGCCCCTCTCTCCCTCTCGACTTCCCTGCCGTCTCAACGACCGCGGCTGTGCATTGGCCGACCCGATGGTAAATCCACCATCTGTTCACCAGCGGGTTACCAGCCAGTGTCCACGCCTCATTAGAAGCGGACCACAGCTGCGCACAAGGCCCCTCTCGACGATGCTCGCAACAGCTGCTTGGGAAAGTAGCGGTAACGGCCTGCATATAATCTTACCACAAGCAGCTTGCATTAGAACCGACGCGCGAGAGCTTCTGCGGATTGGATTTTACAGGTACACTGATCGCGCTGCTCTCCGATCAAATCCTAACCGCGTCCGTCTGCCGGATGCCCATTTTAAGTTGGTTGACTGCATTCGACCCACCGGATAGAGCGCCGGAGAGCGCACAAAGGCAGCAGCGGATGTTGTCGCCCAGATGGTGAGCCGTGATGGCACACTCGGTAAGGGTTACTTTTCACGACCTCTGTCCCGAGGTCGTGGGTTCGAATCCTGCGGTGGGCAATCCTTTAATGCCACTTCAAGTGGTGGCGATGACCCTCAAGGCTCTTCTGTCACTATACAAAAGAATCAGCTAGTATTTAATGTTTAATTTAGCTGCCAAAGAGCGCTCTCGCGCGGTCGAAAGCGTTGAAGGCAGAGCGGTTACCGCTTACAGTTGCTGTGCAATGGCCAGCACTTGGCTTCGGCTGTCTTATATTTAGCACAGCAGATGAGAAATCGAAATATTGGCGCTGCGCCCCAAAGTCAGTGCAGACGCTAGCTTGCATCAAGTAAACTAAAATAGTTCTAACTGCTCTGCAGACATCTATCAAGAGAATAAAAGCGTGTTTACGGGCTAGCGAGGCCGAGCGTACGCACATCCGCAGACATAGGATGTGCCCTGCCGCGCCGACCTCATCTGACTAGCAAGGCATCGAGGCCCCTTGGGAAGGCGTCGGTGAGAAATCGCAGATAGCACTGAACTCCAGCCGCCATTCCTTGAAGGAAAAAATGAGCGAATAATCTCATTATCGATTTGAACGCAGGATTTACGCGGCCACGCATCGCCAAAGAGACCACTTTTAGGCTACATACATTTCCTCTGCGAATATTTACATTGGGGAGGGAAGACTCGCACTATTGGACGCGCTACCGCCCAAGTACCGACCCAAGTACTCCAAGTACTGACCGAGACCGGCCGTTCGGGTGGCAGGCGGGCGATAATCGATTCAGGTCAGAAGCCAGCGGTCCCCTGCTATATCGCCTTACCCCGCTGTTTGGTCCACACCATCTTTTTTCGAAGAAATAGATGCATTTCGAAAGTACTGCGTCGCTTTCCCGCCTCTTGCTCGCGCCTGCGCTGGAATAACATTTATGAGAGCTCTCCGGCCTTCACCAATGTACGCTGCCCAACGGAGTTAGGAGAAATGAAGCTCTGATTACTAAACGCTTCAAAAATTGAGCCTGCGCCGCGCTTCTACCACGACCGCGTCCTACTGGGATTTCGCCGCACTTCCTTACGAAAATGAGAGCGTAAACAGGATGCTGTTTTTGTCTGCAGCCGATTCCTAACGCCGACGGCACCCGTCTGAATATCTTTCCTCGCATAGCGCACATCGCCGCCACGAACGCGAGACGTCGTCCACCCAGGGTAGATATTTGGCGCGACGTAGGCGGCAGTTGCGGCCGTTGTCATATTTCTTTTGGCGGACACGCCGGCTGCTCGGAGAAAGCGGCGCGCATCGGCGCGGCATCGTGCTGGAAGGACTTTTGCCCCGTGCATTTATGTAGCGTCCACGTAGATTCTGACTAAGCATGCTCTGCAGATACGCGACACCGTCGACGTTCCGGGTGTGTATAGAGGCCGCCGAGGTTAGGGCACCCAGCCCTGCGGAATTAGGCGTTAAGGATCGACAGAGTGCGCCGCAATAGCGCTCCTCTCTTCCGGTGCAATGTATACGGTAGCTGCTATACACATCAATGCACACCAGAGTCCTTCAAATATTCAAGCTCGACGAATGCGAACAACTTTGCGGACGAGGAGAGTTCCCATTCGCGCGGCGGGGATCAGAAGGTCGCCTCCGGTGACGTCACGGTCCGACATCCGCCTGTGCTCACGCGCGGCGTCGTCTGCGAGCTCTCTCTCTAGTCCATGGCTTGGGCCAACCCAGATTTCGTTAGCTTTGAAGACTCGTGCTTGAGAGACAGTCTCTTCTCCGGAGCCTTGAGAGAGCAGAAGAACACGCGGCGGAGCGGTTTCGTAAATGACAACGCGGGGATTGTACGAGTAAAGGACCTCAAAGAAGGCATGAGTAATGCTGTACGTTGCTGGCGCTAACCTGCTTCGCTCGTGCTGCGTCCATGTACCAGGAAATGCATGCGCTTAGAGACAAACTCTTGCAAATTTTGAGCAGGCAGTTTAATTGGCGGATACCTTCCCGGGACTACCAAACGAACTTTCCCCACTCCACTCCCGCATCGAAACTTCGGAGTAGTTACCCCATTTAGGAGCTATACATACCATGCCCTGCGGGTGCAAGCATTCGGTGTATAACCACTACTGGCCTGCAGCTTATTGCGAAATAAGTAGCGACTGTGCCAGCCGACACAAACACCCTCGTAAGTAATCAAACGATTTAGTAGAGTGTGACGGTGGATGTTAACTGCGGTGAACATCCTCGAGAATTTCAGTAAGCCCGCAAAAATGACATGGCTGAAAGTGTCGCTGATAGTGTAGGGCGTAACAGCTCGCCAATGCTTAGCGCGCCAACTGCTGTCGAGGACATGAATTGTAATCCACCAGGACCGCAGCCAGCTGCTACTCTAGCAAAGTGAGAATAGGCCGCCCAGTGCCCCTTCCTCGCTGCATTTTCCCAGGCAGTTAGCTTTTGCTGTTAGGACTCTCGAGAGACTGCTTTGCTGACGTCGTCCGCGCCTACAACCGTTGCAGGTGGTAGTGGGTGTGGTAATAGCTAAAGAAGACGTACGAACTATTCCCAGCAAAAAAGGTGAATACAGCCGTGGCGTACTTGCACCTGTTGTACGTTTTTTAGGACGTAATATTTTTTTAGAAATTGTATATCTCATTTTGAAGTTTGCAATAGCTTTAAGTATTAAAGAGTCGTAAGCCGGCATGTGCTACCGCTCGAGTACGAACTGCATCATGCAAATGAGGCAGCAATGACTTGGCTGGATTAATTATGCAAGAAGTCGCTTTCCGTCGGCCATGTGATCGACTAAGTTGGCCGAGTGCTTCTACATTGAAAAACCGGAGTTTGTGTGTGATAACAGATAAATGCAGTGGAAGTGCGAAATTACTCACAATGGCAGGTGGGCTACTCTTTGCTAGCCACCAAATAAGTAACTACATGAAAAGCCTAGCGTATTGTATGCTTCGATTTCACGTTTACTTATATCTGAAATCAATTGCGGACTGGCCCGTCTTTCCAAAATCCAGCACGAGCTGAGTAATAGTTCATCTAATTTTCTCACGAGCCCATGTGTCGTTTGCTCAGGCTGTGACAAAAATGTGAAATGTGGCTTCTTTTCTGCTCTATGTACTAATGAAGTATGTATTGAATTGGGTCAACACCAACAATCCCCTAAAATTGGATCAGAATCAGCTAGACTAGCTCTTACAAATTGCAGAAACTGCTTGCGGCACTAGACTGGTGGTAGATCAAGGATATCAAAAGCTTATATAAGAGCAGAATAAGTGCATAATATACATTTTTTTCACAAGTATAAGTCTCGCGTACTTTCAAATTATTTTGGAAAAAATAAACCTGCGACTCATACACAGCAAGTCAATATTTGACATCGGCAAGATTTAACATCATAAAACGCCCGGGAGCTTTATTTTCTGCAATCATGGACATATATAGCAAAATATATCCAACCAAAATAAAACATAGCTGTAGCCGTATGTCATACAATTAGAGCTAACATTGCATTTCAAAATTCACTCTGATGTGCAAAGTGTTGGCCAAGTTATGGAATTTATAAGCTACTAAGCCATACTAAAAGTAAAGCTTTATTAAAAGTCACACACGTGCATCTCAACAAGCTTCACCCATGTACTGCGATCTATCAAGATTCAGCAAGTTGGGATACAAGTCGCATATGATGCAGATACTGGTAAATTTGTTATTTGCGGTTACGTTTCGACCGTTTTACATCAGAGTAATTTGCATAGTTATTCTTTTTCTTTTATGTAGAAGTCGTCAGAACATCCGCGATTTCATTTCTAACATGTTTTTCTTTTGAAAAGTACCCTAAACAAAAATACAATTGTCGGACCAATTTTATAAGTATTTTTGTGACTTTCTCACTTAAATAAAAAGCAAGACTCTGGGGGAAAATTGATATTTTATGTCTGTAAGGTAATATCCTTCTACTTAGTTAACGTGTGTCCGTAACCTCTAATGTACTGTAAAACTAAAGGTGCATACCTTTATGGCTATTGACAACTACTGTAGTCTTTGACAATATCCCCAACGGTACGATTGACGCATTCCAATAAAAATATAAATACTGTTCTAATGCCTTCAATTCTAAACTAACACTGAAATATTGTATCTCAGAGATTAAGAATCAAGCAGGTAAATTTTCTGAGGCGCCTATAGCATGATTTCTTGGCTGAACATTAAGCTTTATTGGGAATACTGCTTCTATACCTCAACTCAACTGAGGGCAAGGTTACTGGTTGCTCAAAATGCCAAACTCATCGGCTGTAGCTGCGGCTGTCACTGGGCATTCTATATTCAGCTGAAAATGGGTAAGTGTTGGTGGATTTATAGTAGCTGACCTTCCCATCGATTGCCATGACATAGTGACAAAAGAGCAGTGACAACTAGATGCACCTGTTCATAAACGTGCCTTAATAAACAGGTATACATGTGTGTGTGTGTGTGTGTGTGTGTGTGTGTGTGTGTGTGTGTGTGTGTGTGTGTGCGCGCGTGTGTGTGTGTGCACGAGCATCGCTTAGCCTTGGCAACTGTTTCAATGCATGACTGTATGGTATGAACAATAAAGGTGAAAATTGTCTGGTAATTCTTTTATCCTTTTATATATTATGGAACTTGAGTTAATCTCAACAAATGTGACATCTGAGAATCTATTAGACCTAGCAGATCTGTGTAAAAGCCATCAAAATTGATGCCTTAGCAATCGGCTTTCGTGGGTAAGTTATCGGTAATATGTCCTCACCCATTAGATAAAATTTGAAGAAATAGACTTCAATAGTATGAGCTTAAAAAATAAAAATTCTTCGAAATATAAAGATTAACCAAGCACATACTTCCTGTCAACCGAATGCCGGACACTTAACTGGCCCGGACTCTTGCATGCATGTTTGCTACCGATTTATTTATTTTTTTGGATAATTGCAAATGATTTCTTACCCAAAGGCCCGTCTATTCAAATAGAACAGCTATCTGACTTGTTTCTTTAATTTGTAGATCCAAACAAGCTGAGATCGATTCTTAACCTGACCTTAAGAGATTCCGAGCTTGACTACATCAACGCAGCTTGCTGGGGAGACCCAACCTCCATGGAAGACCTCAGCAGTACCTTCTCAATCGGCGACTTGGGTAAGCAACAAGCAAATAGTACCAAAACTGCTGTTCGATTGACTTTGAAACTCTCTCTTTAGCTTTTGTACTATTTAAAATATCAGCTGTTTTACTTGCATCCATAGGTAGCCTGTCCTAATAAATTGTACATCTGTCAAAATATGCAAGACAAATTTGACTGAACTTTGAACTTTAACCGAAAGTGATATATTTATCTTATTTCTAAGAATATTTTTGTTTCTCCGAGCATGAGTAGAAATAAACTCACTGTATTTAGCTAATTATTCATAGTTTGTACACTCAGCTTCCCTTAAACTTGCCTCATTGACTTGAACAAAATATCCCGGGTACAATAAGCAGTTAATTTTAATAATATCTCAGATGAACTCCACATCGATTATGCCTAGATGTCTGGCATTGCATCTAATAATATGATGACATCATGTAGAATATACCGCAGCCTAGCTGCTATCCTTTGCTTATCCTGCTTGTAAAATACATTGGACTGTGTAGCTGGTAAATACAGCTGATTCGACACGTTTTGGTACCATTAAGGCACGTACAAAAGGCATTTGCTCGGTGCTTCTCACAGCCGACAGCTTGGCCTTGACTGCTATTATCATATGCTATTAGTTGGTTAAATGATTATCGTTGACAGTTTGCTTCCTAATTGAAGTGGTTCCCTGTGGATGTATATCTCATGTCGTGCAGATAAAGTGCTTCCTCTTACCACTTTAGCAGGTACAGCAGGATTCTTGCAATAATAATAATAATAATAATTCACTTGATAAAGCGCCCTCAGAGAACTTAATCTTTCTATAGGCGCTTTACATTTGCTGTAAAGTGAAATGCAATTGAATGGTAAGTAAAATCATGCTTGAAAAACAAACGAAATGAATAATATGGTTAGGGGTGACATGCACAGGGTCAGCATGCAATTGTGGTCAGTGGCAGCATGCACAGTGTCAGCACGCATAAGCACATCAAGGACGAATCACAGGGACCCACTAAATGCTGTCCTAAATAGGTGTGTTTTTAGGTTCCTTTTAAATGTGGTCAGGTCAGGGGATGTTCTGACGCTGGTCGGGCGGGATTTCCAGGCTTTGGGAGCATTGCAGCTTAACTCACTTGAACAGATTCGGCAGACGGAACGCAGTAGGTCGATTTATACACATTAGAGCTCTCTGTAGTCTGCAGCCTCTTCCTGCCCACGATCTCTGCACACGGTGGTTTTTGATCACCGCTTGTGTTCTTCTCAGCCTCATCAATAAGTATGTCGGCTACCCCTGTTCTTCAGCACCTGCATGGAGACTGGCCACTGTTCGTTACCTTGAGAACCTAGCCTCACTTCGGAGCAACATGGAATTAAGCCTCATTTATGATAAGCTGTTCGCTGCTTTAAGCTGGTAGCTTTGGCAATTATGTGATAATCTTATATTTTTAATGCTAGGAAAGGTTATAAATTATGCTAGATAACTAGTGTATATTCCAGATGATTTTGAAGTAGTTTTAAAGCACTCATTTTCTATGTGTGTCAAGGCTGGGCGAAAGTCCAAGCTCTGATTTAGTCTACTAATTTAATCTTGCATAGCATGTTTCATTTGGTTAACAAGAGCGTTTAAAGCTGCCGTGTATCTTCATTCATCTGCTAACCTATTTGCTGTTTGAAGTTGCAAGGCTTAGTTCACAATATTTTACTCTTAGTGCAGATCGCTAACCCCCAAATCACGGTCAAGACAGCTAACGACGGAGATTTCAAGCCTTGGACATCGAGGTAATGATATAGAACGCCACGACTGCTCCGAATAACCGTTCAAGCTAATACACAAATTCATGATCATACAGCCTGAATGCGAGACAGCAAATCCGATGGGGCTTGGTAAATTAATTTGTTTCCATTGACTTGAACCAGAAAACTCTACATTCTTACAATACCTGGAATGGAATAGCTTAACCAATCCTCAGAAGCAGCATATCTCAGTGATCTGTTTAGGAACGATGATAATTGTAGCCAGGCAAAAAATTTAGTAATTTTTTTATTAATCAAATAAATTGATAGTGCTTTTAGCAAATACTGTATATGCCTACTCGGCAGATACACCACTATCAAGAACGTGGGTATTATCTTTTACCATTTTATTAGCTACATGAACTCTGTACACGACTATAAATATAATTCAGTTGTATAGCACCCTTAGAGAACCTAATTTTAATTCAGATGCTTTACATGTGCCACGGGGCTAGAGGCCACGACCTCAATCGTCAAATACATTTACCTTGACCTTAATCGAAGTGAACATCTCAAGCAGTGGGCCAAGCCCGTGTATCACCGACTGACTTTCAGTTACCGTTCTAAATCTCATAACACACCAACGTAGCTATATTCAAAAAGGTAGCATCGGCTGGCATTGAATACCTAGCTCACACAGAACCATGGCTGGACTGCTGATCCAATAATTATCATACTGATAAACAATTAAAAACCACTCCACGACATCTAAATTTCTATGACTTAAATGGGATGACCAGAGGAATTTGCAAAGCGAAAACCTAAGAGCATTGGGTGCCGGGTAACCGAGACCTGTTTGTGTACAAACGAACAGCCAAAAAAGCAATGACTTGAATTGTCTTCTATTTTTATTGTATGGTATTTTCTTTTTTAAATAACAATATCCTCATGCTAATTAGTTGAGAAATTTGTTGGCTAATTTAATTTTTGGGCTATACCTAACTTATTCGAATATGTGATCACCTGGTCCAGAATCTGTAATAGTTGAAGTTTGGCAAGTGAGTAGCCTGCTTCTTGATGGCAGTTTGTGGATTACTGCTAGGTCCATGGTTTGGCCCAAAGATGTAGAGATCTCAGGAATCAGTTTTTGTTAATATCGGAGTCAGAAAAGCTGAATAAAAAAGCTAGCTGCTTGATAATAAAAGTAGTAAACCACGTGGATTTAAAAAGAGTAGGTTACATGTAAGCTGATTTAACAGCCAAATGTACATAGTGGCAAAAGAGCCTTATCAGCTGTCACTCCGGCTTGCAGTGGGCAATAAGGAAATGACTCCAGAAGGACTCAAACCCATGACCTGAATCCTGAAAGACACCTTACCCAAAAGCTGAGACCCGGTACATTTTCTGAAATTAGCAAGAAAAATGAGCATAGTTTGTTAAAAAAGGGTTAAATGTAACTTAAGATAACCATTAGTTAGATGCAAAGCAAGAACGAATGCTTACAATTGTTGATGCCTCCTCCGTTCCAGCAACTTCACTTTAACCGTGGGCCAGCATCACTCTGCTGTCAGTATCTATGACGGTCCATATGCTGATGCACTAAGAGCTTTGCTTCAGAGACCCATACGAAGTGGAGATACATGTTATTCACTAACTGAACTATTGGCTAACAAAGAACGCCTTTGCAACTCTTTAGCTACTTTCACAGCTGCTGTTCGGTCGGTGAGTACTAGCGGTTTTCTGAAAGCTGCTGTTT
This sequence comes from Cristatella mucedo, assembly GCA_009760855.2. Lineage (NCBI taxonomy): Eukaryota > Metazoa > Bryozoa > Phylactolaemata > Cristatellidae > Cristatella > Cristatella mucedo. Next base: position 11,355,799 of record WPIO01000004.1, on the reverse strand, counting down.
ATTTTTTAACTAGTCCCTATATTTAGCCCCTAACATGGCAACCATGATGGTTGGTCCAATGACATGACAGCAGTATAATTTTGGTACTGAAGTGTTGTTTATGGACTAATCTCTGCTCAGATTTTTGTTCGGCAGGGCTTTTCTGGACAGGCTTAAGCTTCTGATTCGGGACCAGTCGCTGTCTCGATGTGAACCTCATGTTCTGTCCGTGTGCTTTAGCAAGAAAGACAAAAGAATATGTGCCTAGGTCCCTGAGGTATCACCTCCTTGTTAGAAGATCAACGTGTCGAGAAAAGTCACTTCGTCCACCATAACTGCAAAACTCATAAAAAAACTCGTGTCATTTCATCATAACTCAAAACATCAGTACTACGAATGAATTTTGCAGCTCTTATGTATTGCTCATACACTTTTTTATGAGTTCTGAGACTTTGCAGATACATTAATATTAATCGGTTGTCCATTGTATAATTCATTTTGTGACCCTTACATTCATGTATAGGTCGGTGGACGAAAGACTTTGACCTCTCGAGCAGGAAAACAACTGGAGCGATGCGAGATAACACTTTTTGATGAACAACAGCCTTCGTTCTCCATGATCTTGTAAGTCCGTCTCATATTAAAAATCAATTTAAATGTTTCAGGCTGTAAATCGTGACACGAGCAATAACATTTAATCATAAGAATGATAAAAATGTTTTATGGCATCCTGAGAGCCAAATATCTGTATAGGTACATTAGATACGCTGGAAAGGAAGAATGCCAATTGGTTAGTGACAACATGTCCAGTTTCAGCACATATAAGGTCACAAAGGGAAATGCACATGAATGGAGCAGATGCTGTGAGAAACACTGAAAGCATGGTCTCCAAAGGATTTTAGGTTCATTGGAGCAAAGCTAATGTAATGTATCAGTTTTAACGTTCGAAACAGAAAAGCCTAGCTTTAGCTTTTCACCAACCTTAACAGTCTTATTGCACGTGCAGGAAGACCTAAAAGTAGCAAACTGGATAAGTCTATGTAGGATGTCACACATGCACCAACAAGCTTGCCTGTGGTGTCCTTTCTAGTCAACTCCAAATGTTTGCAATGTTACATAACTGAAAGTAACCAAACTTGACTGTTCCGTCTTTTGATGTGCATGCATGCTGTCCATCTATTAGCCATTGGAAGACTCCTGGCACCTAATGAAATGTATCCCGTCTGTTATGCAGGGGAGTTTTGTGTGGCACGTTCAAAGCCTAAGCGGCTTTCGACATGCATGTGGTAGCCAACAGACTTTCTCTCAAACAACAAAAAGATACTGAGAAACATGGCTGGATCAGGAAGACGGTCGAGGACGGGAGTAGCATGGAATTAGAAGCACAAGCCGGCTGAAAAGGCTGCAGTTGGCAGCAAGAGAGACTATGTCGGTGCATTGTTAAAGTGAATTCCAATACCTAGGACCAGCAAATCAAAAGCTTCTGTCTCCAATTGTCTTCAGGCAAAAGAATAAAACAGCTAATCTATTATCCATAGAGGACCTTAAGGCACGATGAGGCTGAAACTGGTTGAGCAGTTCAGCTAGGTATCAAGGAGCCAAGCCACAGTGGGCCTTGTGGATCAGAGTAAGACTTATACTCTGTATCCTTTGATCTACTGGGAACTATTGCAGCTTCTTCAGCTGAGGAGATGCATGGCTGGACCTCTGGGATTTATCGGTTTGCTGGATTTATCGGTTTGCCTTGAAGCTATATTCTTCACCAGCTGTAGATGCTTAATATCTTTTTTTAGCCCAGCCAACACAGAATTGCACTAGTCCAGCCAAGTCCAACCAGGGGGCTAGTTAACTTTTTAGCAAGCCACAGTGGTAGATATTCTCTAATCTTAGACAGGGATCGAGCGTGATGAATAGCTGTAGAAGCAATCTTCTTAAAGCTTTCAAAGTTGCCTTATATACTAATTTAACCTCTTACTCCTTGTAGTGAACAGCTTTTACTGCTCCTGAATTTCACTCTCACTTGGCAGAGGTTCTCAAGCAAGATTGCTTCTACAAATGATGCCTGTGCTGTCAGCTAAGAAAGCTGGTAGATTACAGTTTCCTTTTAAGTATGTATTTCGTTCTGTAATTTCAAAAAACCAAGCATATGAAGTAGGTGTTATGCTGAAGAGTTGTGTATACCACTCTCAATGCCTAAGCTGCAAAAAGGCTGCTTTATGTAGGCATACAGTAGCAACCAGCCTTCCTCTTACGTAGCAAAGAAAGGAAGAGATGAAAAACGAAAAAAGGAAAAATGAAAAAAAAAGGAAAAGAAAAGGTGAAAAACGTAGCTGAGTTAGGCGTACAGCAAAGAACGTAAGTAGTCTAGACATAGCTGCATAGGACAACTGGAAAGGAAGTGCCAGCATGTGCATCAGGGGAGAAAATATAATTGCATTGGAACTGGGGGGATTTCTACAGTCTAGGACTCATAGAACAAGTGATTATTGTGATAGTGATAGTGATAGTAGTCCACAGCTGAATGAAAATGGTAGCTAATCTATTCTCCTGAAAGGGCCCATGGGCACAAGGAGGCTGAAATTGGTGCAGGAGTTCGTCTAGGTATAAAAGAGCTAATCCACTGCAGGCTGTATGATCCTAGTAAGAGTTTTACTTACAGTTCACTGATTAATCATGAGCCTACTTCATTTTGTCATAGCTGCCATGTACCTAAAACTTCATAGACTTTAAAATCAATCTAGGGACCATATTAATTTCAACCAGTATGGCAAATAATTCTTTGGCAGCCTGAATAGCAGAGTTAGTGTAGAGCAGCCTTGAAGGAACCAGAGAGCTTGTATTTTGAGCTAGCAATTGCAATACGTAGCGATGTCTTGCTACGGATGCAGCCTTCTGCATAAATAAACCTTTTAAAGCTCAGGCAGTTATTGAAGAAGAAACAAAAAATTAGAAGAATTAAGCAATGCTCTCATTTGTGCTTATCCAACTAAGATAGGGAATTGTAGTGCTTTCAATGAGAAGAAATTCGATGCCATTTGATATTGATGGATATGCTATTTTTTACATCCGCACATTGATGGCATCCAACTTTCTCAAATTGAATGACGATAAAATCGACTTAGTAGACATGGGGAAACCAAGTGTGACTCAGAAACTGGAAAGCTTAACGCTCAAAATGGCTTTGTCAGCATATCCCTTGTTGAATCTGCCCGGAATCTAGGCGTCCTGTTCCAAAGTGACCTTTAACTAAATGACCACATCAGCTCCGCAGTCGTCTGCTTACTTTTGGCTGCGTAACATTGCTTAAACTCGAGCTTTCTGATACTACATCCACTTTGGGCCGTGCATTTGTGACATCCCGTCCTGACTTCTGTAACTCACTGCTTGCTGTTCTGGCCTCTGCAATCGGGCACTTACCGTTGGTGCAAATCTCTGCAGCTAGGATTCTCTGTTGTGAGTTGAAGTATCATAACTTACCACAGCACACCACTTCTCACTGACCTGCACTGGCTTCTAATCAAGCAACGCATCGACTTCTAAGTTCTGTCAGACACTTTTAAGTCCCTTCATTCTCTGGCTCAAGCCTACCTATCAAAATCCACCCCCCCTTCAGACAACACATCGTACCACCTGCTCTTTTGACTTAAAATCTTATAGATATACCTTGTATGAACCTCAAGCCTTTGGAGGCCATCCCTTTAGTTTCTATGCTCCAAAGCCTCGAACTCACTCCAAACTGACGTCACGACATCCCATGACTTGACGACACTTAAGAAGAAGCTTAAAATGCATCAATTTATCACAGCATTTGGTGTGTCATTGTGATTTTTCCTTGGCATGCTTTTTGGTGCTGACACTGTGCATGCTACCACTAATCATGTTTTACATGTTGAAACTGTGCATGTCACCTCTAGCCATGTCATGCTTGATGACATTGTGCATGTTACCACTAATCATTTGATCTTGCTTTCTTTACAGAATATGTAAAGTGCCTAGAAAGAGATTAGGTTCTCTTAGAGTGCTATACAAATTTATGATTATTATTACTATGATTTAATTTAGCTTTGTAAAATTCCAAGACCTATCATGGATGCATGAGCAGTAGAAATGTTTGAATGTAAGTCGGGCTGAAACTAATGGAGCACCAGTTGCCTGCATCAGTTGCCTGCAGACGACAAGACCATGAAGCAGCATCATAAGTATGCATGGAAGTTCCCTCAATGGTGCAATCGGCTTCAAGTTCACAGCATACTTACTAGAAAAGGTTGGTTATTACCAGTATGCGTACAATTAAGCACCTTGGATTAGGGTACACACGTACAAGCATTAGCTTGTCTACGGTGCTTATGCTTAGTACCAAGTACGAGGTCAAATTTTCCTACTTGCTTCTCCCTACTTCATCGTAATGTCAGTTCTGCCTATCTCAGATAGCCAATCGAAATATTAAAAAAAACTAGTGGAGATATTTGAGCATCCGGCCTGTTTTTAGTTGACTACACCCAGTGCCCAGTAGAGAATGTCAAGCAATACAACGAAATCGCCACCAATGTTAGATCAATTTGTGTTAGCCTAAATGCAAGGCTATTAGGATAATGCCTATAATGACAATGACTGCTAAGTAGAAATCCAATGCTAATCATGATATTGCACTGTAAATTCTTGTCGGCAATATGCCTACAGGTCTGCAAGAATTCCCGAATATACAATACAATATCGACTGGGTTACTTTTAAAATTATAGGCATGCGATTTTATTTTGGTAAAGATCTGTGGCTTATCTTCTCTTTTCTTATTCTCGTGTGCTTAGAGTAATGCAAACTTTGGGTGTGAGAAAGTAATGCTTAGATATGTCAGTGGCTCAGTAGGGCTGTATGAATTACGATTGCTTCCTGGCCTGCATTCACGTTTTTTACGTTATTTTTTCTAGTAACACTAGTAACAGTAGCATGCTCCACTAGTAACCTAGGTCATCCATCTTCCATTGTGATCGGGAAAATGTATTAATTGCAATGTATTATGGCCATGAAAATGAGGTACGAAGTAAAATTCCAATGCTTCAAGCCCAAAAATTAGTAGTCCTAAAACCGCATTGTCACGACGTTTAAAGCAAACGACTTTGTTTTTTGTCATAGTTATAACTTCTAGGAAATACGGGGGGCCATTTCCAATTTTGCACATTACAGTGCGAGTCACATGCACAGTGGTGTCAAATGCTTTATCCAAACCTAGTTATTCAAACCTCGAGAGAATAAATCGACTTCATGTCTTTTTACTGGAAGTAGGATTGGAAACTACAAATTAAGGTCTTTAAAACACTTCCGGTAAGTGTTCTAATTTTAAATAAATAGTTGTGATTGTACAAAATTTGAGACAAGAAGTCACCCGGTACCAATTCAGGTATGGTAAATGCAGAAAAGACGGAAAAAACTTCATACCACTTTTTTTACCAAGCAAGCCAAAATCTAGTTTTGAGCATCTAGCGTTCAGCCGGTTCATGTGACTATAGACCTAAATGGAGCATTCAGCTTCTAGACTATGGAGTCCTTGATTCTAATCGTGCTTTTAGTAAGAATTTTCGCCCTCAATTGACAAAAGCCCTGACGGTAGAGTATTTACAATGCCAAATAACAGACTCAACAGTGTTGTCATCAGGCCACAAGTTCAATTCGAAGCAGTTTCGCTTGTGAATAAGTACATTTAAAGAACTTCTTTTCTAGCCAAAAATCCTATGGTCATTATTGAAGTCTGACCATTAAGACCTCTTATTAAGATTACTTTGAACTTCATATTGCTATATTTCAGCAGCTTCTAATCGACCATGTCAGTGACCCACCAAATTACAAAGTACGTTAGCTGTTACTGCATCTTTCACTGGAGCAAGTGATTACGGTGGAAAGTGCCTATTACTTTAGAAGTTTTATTCGATTCATCTTGACCTACACAAGTGTTGTGGTTACTGGCTTGTTGGCAATTGGTTGGCAAGAACAAGCTATTGAGCATGTCAGACTTAGTTTGTATGTGGTATTTCACCAAGATGGAGTGACTTACCTAAGCAATTCAGCAAGCCCAGCGCAGGTTTGCCTGGGTGTCCTGACAGACTTTACTTCTCTGATGTTGGCTAAGGTTCCCTACTTATTGTCCATACCTTATCGGACCTTTATCTGACACCCCACTGCCGAATGAGATGTTTTGGTAGCATGACATGCTGTTGTTATGGTTTCATTTTCTGCTTTACTGGAAGCCATTTCCGATTGTCAAAGAAGGTGTAACTTGGGTGTAATTTGGCAATTTGTTGCAGCTCTCTAGCTTAAACATGTTACAGCATTGTGGTGCCTTACCAACTAAAGTATTAGTTTTTAGAAGAAACACTTAGAAATCTAAATTATCAGCTTAAATTTAAGATTTAAAATGCTCAGAAATCTTTATAGAAATTTGCCTGTGGCATGTCCTCGGATCCTGTTGTTTAATGCTGAGCATGCAATCCTGACTTTGACAGAAGCTAAGCATTATCGAACTCCCATGCTCATTTTTGGGATTTTGCTCCATAATAAGTTCATATGCTGAGAAGTCAAACATAGGTGATATCAAGTTTTTTCCTTTTTGGGCCCTATGGCGTGACATAGTGTCGATATCTTCAACGTTTGTTGCATTTAATGTTGGCCAAAACATGAAACCAAGGATAGACCAGCATTGATTAGCATTAGTAAAGCCCAATTGGTCACAACAAAGGAATAACGTGGAATTTTCTGATTACCCATCTTAGTGCTTTAAAAAATTATACACGATATTTAATAAGGAAACAGTTGCAGCTTGTTTGAAGGCACTAGACGGCAATAAATCTAATGAAAACCTTTAAAGTATGCGAACACCTAGTGAAGAATAAAACAATAGCCATTGAAATGGCACGAAGAAAGGCAACGGAAACAGTACTACTGTGCCTTGGATTCGTACCGCTGATCTATGTATGTCATCATGGCAGATTGCAGCTAATGCAAAGCGCCTAGAAAGAGATTGATTTCTCTGAGGGCACTTTATCAATTGTATTAGTAGTAGTAGTAGTAGTAGTAGTAGTAGTAGTAGTAGTAGTAGTAGTAGTAGTAGTATAGTATAGTATAGTATAGTATACAACAATGCGAACTATAATTTTAAATTATTATTGGTCAATTTTTTAGATGGAACAAAGAACTAATCAAAGTTGCCCAAGATTGGAGGCCATCAGAAACAAGTAAGTTTACTTATTGTATTTCCACTTCTAAAGTTACACTAAAGTGCTAAATCTGAGTTCTCCAATGTGAATGTTGAGTGAGCCACCCGCCCGACTGAAGCGAATCAACACGCTTGATTTCACACCATCGTGTGATTTGGCTAGCATAAAGTGATTTTAGTGTTGTCGTACGTACCCTTTATGTATTGGCCCAATAAATATGTAGCGTTGGTCGGTTACTAAGAAACGTGACAGCTGCTCTACAAGTTAATGTTTCGGGCTTCACCATCTGCTTCATTCTGCAGATTAAAGATGCACTGGTAGCACCACTAGAGTAATCTAACTAGGCATATGGATTATTAGTACTATTTGTAAGAATGTTAATGTTTAACTGCATTACAAGTGTTGGCCGATTAGTTCATGCAAACTGTTGACAGCTATGTATTAACTCGACAAAACTTTCGTCAGTGATTGTGAGTTAGCCTGAATCTCTGAAAAATTTTAATTTGTCCTAGTCGGAGGTTGGTGCCTTGGTGGTGAAGCAGCATCTTTAATTGTAGAAGTATTTAATAGAGGTTATTAGCTGCAGTTTAACTACAAGAAAAACAAATGAATTACCTACATGCTTGAAGTAGATTGCTTTGAAAAAATAAGAGAAATCGCACATTCTTCCCATGAATAAGACTTTGAGAACCTATTCTACATTGGAAAACCAAATCCTCAAATGGCCTGGCCAGCATATCTCATGTAGCATTTGTAAGAAATTGTGTGTCTTATATCAAAGTAATCCTCTGTTAGACTACCACGTCACTTTTTCATAGTCACCCACTACGTTCAGCCATGCATAACGTTGTGAAAATTCAGGCCTGCTTAGAACTGATGTATTTGTGACATCCAGTGTGCACCTCTGTGACTCACAACTTGCATGTCTTACGGCCTGTGCAATAAGGTGCTTACAGTTGGTGCAAAACTCTATAGCAAAGTTTGTCTGTCATGAAGTTTGCCGTTGCCACATTACACTACTTTTCACCAACCTGCATTGGCTCCGAAATCAAGCAGCTTATTGGCTTCAAGCTTTTGTTGCTCATGTTTAGGTACCTTCGTTCTCTCGCTCCAGCCTACTTATCCAAACTGTTTCCTAATCAGGCCAGACATCGTACCATTCACTCTTCTCACTCAAGTCATTTAACTGTGCGTCAAAACTCAAATTCTTTAGAGACTGTGCCTCTAATTCGTATGCTCCCAAAGCCTAGAACTGACAGCTGCTGGAAGTCATGATATCTCCTGACATGGCGGCATTAAGAAAACAAGCTAAAAATCCACCTGTTCCTCACAGCATTTTCTGGGTTTTAGTGAATTGTCCTTTGAATGCTTGTGCGTGCTCGTATTGCATCCCACAAAGTAAGATACATTTAACTTACTTGTATAGAAAACAAGATTAACACGTGTTAGCGACTCTCAAAATAAAACTTAGTTCGAAATGATATTGAATATACGTTCCAGCGAATTCTTGCATTTACATTTGTTGCTGCAAGATGCTTCGCATCCATCCGATGTTTGACAAGAGCTTCAGAAGAATTTCTCCCCATCCTGCAATCCTTTCCTCTCCAATCTGTTAAATTGGCTTCACCTTCCCACTCACCAGCACTTCCTCAGTGAAAGTAAGAGTCGGAACGATTAAATCACTTTAAACCTTAATACTTTAAACTTTAACCTAATGCCCATAACCCTAAGAGTAGCTTTAAGCGACCATTAGAAGCACCTTTCACTTGCATGCCTAGTTAAAGATTACTAGTGTACCCGAAATTGACACGCCTACCGGCAGACCGTAATCAAGACTGACTATCCCTGTCATGCTCTTTGTTTTTATCCAAGCAGCTAATGAGTAACCTAATGATAGAGTTTTGACCAACCGAGTGGCTTCGGCCAGCCATTCTCCCTAGACCTCATCTAAATTAAGGAGCCAGCCTACCCTTGATAAATCAGGGGAAGACCTCTACTCGCGAAATATTGCAGGAAATTCAATCTGAAAATTAAAGACCATGAATATAAGTGTATAGCTGCAAGGAAACTCAGCCATAATGACTCACCGGCCAGTAGACCGTCACTAAGAGTGACTTCCCTGTCATGCTCTTCATTGTTATCCGTTCCATAAAGAGATAGTCTCCACAGCATTTAAATATATAATTAAAAATGTGATGATCAAAAGCTTGCTCGTCGCTATTTCATAATTCAGTGCATACTTCGATATTCAATTTTAGCAATGACAGTGCATGTTGTAGCTACATTGCAAACTAGTAGATTATCCTCTCTGTTTTCTGTTAATGACACTCATCGCAGCTGTAGCATCATAATAACACCGTGAACATCAAAATGGGCACAATGTAAGTGTGGCAGTGATTTGCGTTTACAGGACATACTCACAGAATCGCATTCAAAATTATTTAAATTAATTCAAGTTCATGATCTTTTGAAACTCACCAGACAACTTCAAGTCTAAAGTTCTGTGAAGCCTCTTTTTTACAGTCAGAACAGACATTCTGTACATATAATTGATTCTGAATAGATATGTTGTACATATAATTGATTCTGGATAGATAAAGGCCTAGACTCACTGACATATAAAAACCAACTTATGGCTTGGTTTGACAGCCCAAAATACGATATCAATGTCTGTGTAACTGTATGTATGCATCTCGATAGTGTCTGATATTGCAAGAACTATGAATAGTAACCAAAGGAAGTCATCCACCATTGCAACGGCCTCTAGTGGCCTTAGTAGAGAGCATGTGTATCTATATTGCTGCACTAATGACACCAGCTGAACCTTCACAGTGGTCTTGTGATCCATCGACCTCAAGTTGTGTGTGTGTGTAATAACCAAGCAAAGACCGATGAACCGCGTATGCACACTTATGTTACAGCTACACTGGCAAAAAGGCAATCAGATCATTCTTCAAATGCCTATACAAGTACACGTATCTGTAGTGGCCACTAGCCATCTAATTTAATTGTCTACTCTTATCCAACGTCAGCCTAGCCGTAATGTCCGTAAACTCTGCCTGACCATCTTCAATGTCAGCTCAGTAAAGCCAGTTCAGGCAAGCGCGACTCAAATCTGTGGTTGCAAATAAAAGACACTCCCTGCCGCTTGGGCTGGTCAGATGCTTTATTGTCTGCCTATCATTGGCCTGATCGGACTGCTTAATTCCTTCTACGTCAATGAATAAATGGTCCAGAACCTGACCAGGTGTTATTCTTAGCAGCATGCTTTAATCTATGCTTAAGCTCGGTACCATACCTGCGATCGATTATTTATTGTGCACTACCATGGTCTGCTTACAACGGCCGGATTGATTGAGTGGTAGCTTAGGCTGTTGACCTCAAATTTGGGTGCCCCTCTTACAGGTGGTCTGGATTTAGCTCGTGATTCTTAGCTTTGATGGTATACACGTCACTAATTGGGCCATGATTTGATCAGCTGTATTTGCCTTTTCATAATATATTTATGTGTTGCAGTATTTGATGCTTAAAGTGCATGCTTTTTTTTGAAAAACAATCCAAAAATTGGAAGACCAATTCTACTTCTGCTGTAAGTGAATAAACTCGTTATTTTAGTAATCCTTGCGGTAGATGTCAAGATATCATTCGATGAGTACTCCAAGAGCCTGATAGCGACTCACATTAGCAAATCTATTCTGGTGGTCAATCCAGGTGAGTACTTTCTATATGCAGCTTTGAACAATACCAATCGGGTGCTAAGCACATCAGTAAACACTTTAGAGTTTAAGGTAGTTTTTTTGAAAACTTTGCCTAGGCAATATTTAATCACGGGAAGCTCTAACAAGTCAAACAAAATGTATCCACACGATGCAAGTTTTTCATTTCGATGTAAAAAAAACAGTGCAGCTCTTGCTACTAGAAGTATTTCTAAATTTACTGGGTCGGCTGTCAAGTTGATCTACTTTCAGCTGGTGAACATTGCCAAAATCAGGGTCTGCATAGAGAAAAGTACGACAGCCAATATAGCTCATACATCTATGATATCGCATGTATATTACTGCAATTCCTCATATTCAGAACTCCTAGGGCCTGCCCTCAATCGTTTGCAACTGGTGCACAACTCAGTAGCTCATCTGGTCTGTCATTGACGGCATAGCTGCCACATCATGCTACTTCAGAGTGAGCTTCACTGGCTCCCTAACAAGCAACGAATCGACTTCAAGATCCTCTCTCTGACTTACATCTCGCTTCACTAGCTAGTACCAGCCTAACTATCTGACCTCATTGCTCCTCCTGAGTGCACTCACATCACTCACGCTTTGGTTTCCAGTCATCTCACCGTTCCTAAAACTAATTAAAAAAATCTGTTTGGGATCTGACCTTCAGACCCTATGTACCAAAAGTCTAGAGCTTGCTTCTGGCTTCGATCACTACCTGAAACTTGTCTGTTTTGCTCCTTTTTACTTTGCATCCCTATCAGTGCATGTCTAACTGCTTGTTACTTGCCAGAGATCATGCTAACCGATGGCCCCGAGTGTATTCTTGTGCGCTTTAGCATGCTGGCCGAAGCATGATACTTTTGCATGCTTGTTCAAGCATGATACCTTGCATACCATAAACCCTTAGTTATTGATTCTCTTGCAGTGAGCTATAAACCGCTTGGATAGAGATTTAGTTCCCTTAGACCAGTATACAAATTAATATGGCTATTATTATTAATATTATTATTTTATCCGAGGATTCTATCACATTGCTTTCTTTCATTTAGGTATTTACATTTTTAAGTCATGTCTACACCTAGCTCATAAAAATTAAAGTATAAGAATACTGATAGACAGTTGGTATTATTAGCCGCTCTCAGCAGCATGTGAAAATGCTGAGCTATTTCTTTCAATGAAACTAGTGCCAAAATTTGCTGTCACTTGAGAACCGGTGACTAAATTAATTAACTAAATTAGTTAAATTTATTGCATGTAAAAATATAGCTTCTCCTATTGTACACCACTCAGCTAGTCGTGAGCCTGCTTTACGAATGCTTTTAAACCTTGCAAGCATGCAGTAATTTTATTGCACTCGTTGGTCCTTTCTCTTGAGCAAGACGGTAGTCTTAACTAGCAAGGACAGTATATGTATGTCTATTATTATATCCCATGCGTATTTCTTCTAGTGAAAAATTTATTCTGTCATATGTAAGCCTGTAATACTTTACCTTATGACAAGCTTTCTCTCTAAGGACCTAGCTTATTCCTGTACCTAATCGTTTGCAGATACCCGCATAGCTTGGAAGTTGCATCAATATGCAAAAGGCACATATTGGCCACCATTGGATGACACCAATCAATCCATCAAAGACGGTAAGTGGAAAGCTATTCAAGCTTTGACAAAATCTACCAGTCAGCACACGATCAGCCTGCACTGTATGTTTGTGTATCCTTTGTTTATTTCTCAAAGCCATGATTATAACCTTGAAAAGTTTTCAACACCCCTGTCTTCAGAATTAGGTACTTGCAAGATCAAGGATCCAGAGCCTCTCTCGTGAAACCTTAGAGATGAGTGACAGGCTACTATTTATACGACCAGCATGCTTTGATTGTGGAGGATTTAATCATGGATGAATATATATTTTTTATTTTTTCTATGATATTCATTGATTAGGTGTTATGTGTAATGATGTTGTTGAAACGTTGGCCGGTCTAAATCTGACCTTGATCATGCCTATCAGTGTAGATGTATCGGTTCCTGAATCGTAAATCATGTTTAGTTTTGGGCTACCTTTCTTTAAAGAGGTCCGCTCACACGGTGTGGAATATAGAGCTACATTTTGAGCACACAGATCCTAAGATACCATGAACCATCTTTATGTTTGTCAGGGAATAGCTGTAGCATCGATACTGTGGCTCAGTAGTCGAGCTTTGAGGTGCTAGTTCCATCAATAATGTTCTCTGGAAGAAGCACTAATCCCTGCAAACCACACTGTCGAGTATGGTGGATAGCAGGCATTCAATCTTGTGAGTTGTCGTCATTGTCCGAAACAAAAATCTCTAAGAAGTTGAAAATGTGGCAGTGAACTTAACTGCTTCTCTTAGTAATGATGCCTTGCAGTGCTGCCTTATATGCCTTTGTCTTTGAGCCCGGATTGGTTCAGCTCGAAAAAGTCAAAACCACCCATTACCTAGATGTGAGAGCTAGACAAAGGTAGCACTAGCAGATTAAAAGCAAAACCTGCCTGTTGCGCTACACTTTTGGCCTGCTCCTGAAAGAATGTGGCCCAGAGCCAGCAATAGACTTCTCAGATGCAACAAGAAATATAAAGCATCTACTTTCTGGACTACCACTTCAATATTGCTACCTGTTTGTTGCTGCTTGAGATAGGTAGACTGATAACATGCTTAGCACTCTATGAGCATGCCATATCTTTGATGTTTTCCAAGCTCAGTTTTTGTTCACATCCGTTTCAAATGTAGTGAAACTCAAATTTGCAGTTGCCGAGATCCACGAGGTCTGCAAAGTCGATGAGGCAAAAGCCAGAATGAGGCATTTAAAACAAACCATTTCGGACTACTGCATCATTTATGTCAGAATAACAAAGTTGGAAGTTGATGGAAGAACTGATTCGGCCTTAGCATACAGATGGTAAGTGAAGCTTGTCAGCAACTCAATTAGAAGACACGCCACCACGATACTCCATAGCGTGTGCCAGTGAGCTGTGCATGGACTAGTGTATACTGTTGTTGCCTAAGTGAGAGTCGACAACTGATCTGACAACCATGCCATCACAGTCAATACAGAACTCATCCTGTTCAGCCGTCCTGAGCAGCTACTTTTATGCTACTCACTACCATAACTGCTCTCCTGACTCTGCTATGCTTCCCACTTTTTCTTTGTTTCGTGAGATGACGTCTGTTTGCTACCAAATGCATACCGAAAGCCGTTTAGGCTGATAGTGCGCTATACAAAACTCTCCTGCGTAACACCCACATCCACGTCTTTATGGCTTTGTGGAGTAGCAGACGGAGATGCATTATATTACATTACAACTGCGGGTGTCGAGATAATCCCTCACTAATGATTCAGATGTTCCTATCTTCTGGTATATCATGTTCTGGTTCTTGACCTGCTCATTTTATCCCTCAACTCAGCCTTGTATTGTAAATACTTACATACACGATTCACACTTCTGCTGCACAGTTTTTGTAAACCCCCACCAGCTCGGGTGGGCACTTTCACGTGAATGTATAGCAGTCCATCCAGTGCAACTACACTTCGAAAAATGATCTTTAGACAGCCAACTAAATAAATTAGTCGCCAATCCTGGATAGGGATCGAACATGAGTGTCAGCTGTGGAGGCTTCTAAATTAAACGGTGAAACATTTAACAACTGTCAACGAGGACAGCTAAATTTCGAGCCTTAATTGTATTCCCACTACGGCACCTCCAAATAGTAGAGTATAAGAAATTCATAATTATGACATGTGGAATAAGTCATAGCCTTATCGTCACTTATTCCACCAATTAGAAGCTGCAGGTAAATGTTGCGAAGCCCCCTCACTATATAACAGATCATAAGGAGTGAAAAAACTTGTGAAATTGTCCACTATTGAAGCCTGTCGTTGACATATGGCCTAGAAGCTGCAGCACTAAGAGGTGAACATTTTTTGGACTAGCTACCTCGGTAACGATACTTGACACCTTTGCTTCATACTGCAAAAAAGAACATGTACTTTTTACGGCATTTATACGTTTTTTCCAAGCAAGACTTGTCACCGTCGGCAAGTGCAAGCTGTGTGTATCAATCCTGAGTGCAAAGCAGCTACTTCAAGCGAATTCCAATGTGCCGAGCCAAGTTTTTTTCTTAATGTGGACTTAACGGACCATACTGGAACGCTCAAAGGATGCCGGCTTAGCGGCGAATCTGCTTCCAGATTCCTCGAGTGCTCTGTAAGTATAGCTTTTTTCTGTAAGTATAGCAGCTGCTTTTTTGCATGGTGTTTTTCCTATGTTGCTAATGCTTTTGTTTTATTTCCAATGCATACTTGAACTGGCCGAGCACCTGATGTGGGATGTGGGTTTCCTTATCTTTTTTTCGACAATGTGAGATCCAGAAAAGGCTGGTTGTGCCCAAGGAATTCTGAAAGATGTGTAACACTACTTGACAGGGCTTTGTCTGCATCATTATGATAGACAGAACAATTAACGGTATTGCGTACTCAGCCATCAGAAGTGCATTATTTATTTATTATTTAGCATTATTTCATGAATAGCTTACATTGAATTAACTTTCACGTTATATGCTCATGCCATCCTAGCATGGCTAGCACACAGAAACACAAATGTAGTAGTGTATGTAATAACCAAAGTGAGCTGGCTCTATGCGTAAATGACGCCATATTAGTTGCCTCGATAGGTAAACACTAGGTAGGTAAAAACTATTAGAAAACAACGAATGAGTAGCTTGATACAGCAACGAATGGGTAGCATGCGTACTTGGACAAGTCTTTACCGATCTTTGTATAAACTCGAAATATGACTTTGCTGCTGCATGACCGGCATCTTAACATCGCTTAGGTAACCCAATCTAAAGAAGAGTTCTTATCAGCATTATAACAAGCACTCTCCAGCCGTGCTGATTAGAATAAGCAGTCCCCACCCACACCCTCTAACTACACCTCCTCTGAACACCACTAGCAGTTGGCACGGCTGAAAATTTGCTACTACACCTTTTAAAGGTCATGCTCCTAACCATCGACTGACCAGAAATCACCTGAAATCCACTTTGAAGCTCTCGAAGTGTTTACAAGACTGATGGATGTGCACTTTTTTAATTGGGGTTAATTATCGAATGTTATTGCCCACAATTTTAAACTTTGAATGTTCAATTTCAATCATTTTGAATGTGAGTGAGTCCGTCCACCTGATAACCCTAGTCCGTAAAGAAAAGCCGATGACGTCGTGCTCACAACGTGCTTATTGTGATATGTTGCTACTACTATAGACGATATATATGTAAAGGTCATTTCATAAAACAGAAGAGATCATTTGATAATTTGCTTAAGTTGCTAAAACACGCACTTTCATAGTTGAAATTGAACTTTGAATTGTGCAACGAGTTATGAAATAGTGATAAAAAAGCAGGCTTTTGATCAGCGGCTATTTAATTATGCATTTAAACTCAGTGGAGATTATTTCTCAGTGGATCGTATATAAATGAAGAGCTTGAAAGGGACAGTCAGTCTTAACGACGATCTGCCAGTCGGAGAGTCATTGGGACTTAGCCTTTATGCTTCTATGTGCTTACATGTATGGTATTTAATTGTCAAATTGACCGTTGTATACCCGAGATATTTCGCTGGTTCGCCTAAGCATTACCGATAAATTGTATCCCATCAGCTGGAAGCCGTAGTTGTGAACCTGGCTGGCCTCATTAGCTCCTCTCACATAAAATTTGTACTCTCTCTCTCTATAAGAATTTTCCATCGTACTCTCTTTAGGGTAGAAACACTGTATCTACATGGCAGCACTGAAAGCTCTCGGAAGCACTCTTTAGCCCCGATAAAAAATAAACATACCAGTAGTGCGAGTCCGGCAGCCTTTTTATATTCGTGTCAAATGATAAACTGGAACCTCATGTCGATTGCCTAAAACTTTGAGGTTGGTGGCGAACGTATTAAGTCTCGATTAAAAAAATGTATTCTCCGGAGAAGCACCTCGAAATTCCACACCGAAAGTTGCTTAAGAACCCCCTGAAGGGTTCTTTGGCAAGTCTAAAATCAAAATTAGTGTGTCCCATGTCTGCAGAGCCTGAAAGTGGTAGCCGAAGGTACACCACCCTCTATGTATTGTTAGATTTTTTAAACTAAGTTTATACCCTCGCTTAGAAGGTTGATGCTGCATTCCAAAGGCTCGGCCTCGACTTGCATAAAAACGAAATACTGCCTCCTATCTCTTTAACCCCTCTACGAATATGCCTCCTTTAAGAAAGAAATGATGGCCCCAGAGACGTTTCTGCCTAGAACAATTTTTAAACTAAAAATAAAATTAAAAATTGATAACCCCTCTGGAGAAATAGCTTCAAGCTTTGTAGTCTGATACTGCCAGCACTTGGCTGCTGCATCGCCTCCGACGTGGCTCGGACACAGGCCGTTATTGTTCTCGCTAACCCACCGATGAACAGCTGTTGGGTGTATCATCGGGACCGGCTGGTGCAGCTGTTGGATGTCTCATCGGGACAGGCCGGTGAGCACCTGTGGCCTGCCTCCGATGTGGCTAGGACACAGGCCGGTATTGTCCTCCGCTAACCCGCCTGCGGACTGATGTTGGATGAATCATCCGGGCGGGCCAGTTCGCAGCCACGGTTGAGGAGTTGAACTCCAGTGGGAGAGAAGGGCACAGGAAGTCGTGCCTCCCTCTGCCCCGTGCGTAGCAAAATAAAGCGGTGGTGTTGGTCATCGGCTGGTGTCCTGTGCTGTGCGTGAACCGAACTACAAGCTGCTTACTTTGTGAGCCTTAGGAGGCGTTCCAGATGACTAAATTACCGTCTCTGACAATCCGTTCGCCATAGGTTATTTACTTGGCTTATTTATGACCAGTGATTACCTATCTATTGTTTTTTGTGTTAGCCAACTTATCTTTAGCGGGCCAGTGCATTTACAATTTTAAAGTACAAGGACTGTGACTTGCAAGCTTATGCAGCATTTGTTGGGCAGAAGATGTGGCAAAACGATCAGACATAGAATGGTACTTCGTGAAGAGCTGCCATGTATTAGGTTTAGCCAACAGACACCGTGAAATTACCAAAGCTGCTACAAGGCAGTGCAAATGGGCATTTTGATACTGAATGAGCAATGGTAGGGTAGTAACAAAAAGCCAGAGAATGGCAGGAGACGTGAGAGAGAAAAGGAGATGGCACGCCGACAGGATTAGATTGTAAAGATGAAGGGTGCAGAGTAAAGCAGTCTGTGTTAGTTAAACGAATTACGAGAGTATTTTGCCGGGAGCTAATCTGGAAAGGTGAGTCTTCCGAAGAGCTTTACAGGCTTCCTGTGAGCTTTACAGGCTTCCTGTGAGCCTTCAATGAGCCGCGCTCTGGCTAGGCATCCAGAGAATGGCAGCACGACAGATGAGTGCCCCATATCCCATGATCTCGACGTATTCGGCCAGAAGAGCTAATGTATGGGACCTTAGGCTCCGATGGATTGAGTTCTCTGAGGGTGCTTTATTGAGTGTGTTATTATTATACACCAAACTGTTCAAAGATTGTTATTCAGGCTAGCTAGGTTGAAGGAAACCTTGCCCTTGCGACTTCTGTAAACTTCAGTAATCGTCTTATCACAGCTTAGTCGACTAGAAGCTAGTGAAGATCTACGTACTTCGATTTTACTTAGTTCTGACCTTCTGAATCTTCACTATACAGCAGCCTAGCAACAATGGATCACATGGGCAGACTAGGAAGGCCTAGGTCTATTTTCTCACAAAAGGGTAGGGTTCTTTTCAATTTTATTTGGAGACTACAGTAAGAACTGCTGGACAAACCTATTAACAATATTAATAAGACAATTCAATAGCGCTCCAAGAAAACTAAATCTTTCTATGCAATTTACATATTCCGTAAAGGATGCATATAGGAACATATTCGTGAACAAGTAATAATAATAATAGTGAAAATATTAATCTATTTGCATAGCATCCCAAGAGAAGGAAATCTGTATGGATTGGTAAGAAGCCATACTAATTGATTAATAATAAAAGCAAGCATAATTTCAGCCCACAGCATATATAAAACTATTCACATGGACAAAGCAAATGCTGCTGAGGAACTGGTGTTGATTTTTACGGTCCTTTTAAATATCGAGTCAGAGGATGGCATGATATCAACCCGCAGAGCTTTCCATGCTTTAAGTGCATACAAACTGAAGGTGGGATCTCCGTAGGATTTGAGGCTTATTGGAGGCACAGCTAACCAATGAGAGTCAGAGAATGTTTGGTATGAGAGTAAGTCCGATGGGTACGTTTTTTAGATAGGTAAGCCGGAGCTAAAGAATTAAGGGACTTAACAGTAGGTGACAGGCCCTGAAGTCGATGGGATCATTATTGGGGAGCCACGGAAGATCGCTGAGCAATGATGTAATGCAGAATTTACCACTTACGTGATAGACAAGCTTAGCTGCTGATTTTTGCACTAACGGATGTAAATTTTTCTCGGTGCATAATGAGACTCTATTCTTAATTTTTATGCAGGCAAATCAGTTTTTAGCTATGTCAGAAGAAGATAGAACCTGTTTGAAGTGGTCTTTACTATTCGAATACTGCAAGGTTTATTTAAAGGTAAGCATTAGTTTAAAATTATGTTTTTTACACGTTCTCTGTTTCAATTTCTGTTCTTGAGGCCATTTAGTTTTGTGAGCAATTGTTAGTTGATGCCTGTTGCCCACTATTTCAAGCACGGTGTCTAATATCTGTAGATTCATTTGCCGCTCTAATTTCCAGTGTTTTTTTAGTTCTGTAAAGATCGTATTGTACTCGTTCTTTAAAACCAAAGCTGCACAATAATTTTCAAAAACTCTTTTGATACGGAGTCTTAAAGCCAAAGAACGCCAGGGTCTCCATTTGATCGCCCGCCAAAGATTGTAGAAACTTTCCAATAGCTGCACTACAGTCGCCCTAATAGTACTAAAAGTGAAACTAAAGGAAATTCTTCCCAGGAAGATGCAGGATATCTGACTGAACTTTACAGCTACCTGGTAAATGGTGCTGACAGTTAATTGTTGATTGTGTACTCTGTCAGCTGTTTTTACCTATTCAATTCTGTTTACTTGGAAACATTTTTCCAACTACGCTTCGTAGATTCAAGCTCAAAGTTCAAGCTCTGTAGCTGGCCCCAACTGACTTCAGATACGGTGTCACTGCGTAGGAAAAGGCTCTTTTCTGCTTATTATTTCCTTCGCATCATCCGGGATTACCAAAGTCAAACTGGCGATTTAGTATAAAATGCATGATAAATTTCTCGGCCTTAGCACTCAGCTAAAACAGACTTTGTATATCTCATATTTTACAGTCACATATTTAATTACAACAAGAAGAGCTGCTCTTTATTGGCGATCAATTCTATCTCGAGTTTACGAATTAGTCTTAAGGCAACGGCAAAACTAAACTGCAGGGATAAAGTTAATGGATTTACTTTGTATTGCTCTCAGTATATTTTTTTAGTTTTTGTTTTATTACATGCACGACAATGGTGAACACAAATGGCAGACAAATTAACTAATCTGTTTGTACATTTGAACTTTTAATAGAGTTTCTTCGATATTTGCAGTGGCCTGTTGACAGTCTCGTCGCAGTGAACATGATCATAAAGGATAGCTCATATCATCTAGTTGGTGTTTCAAATAATATATTTTGGAGTACAAATTTTTCACACTTCCTCACACACGGATCCGCTCTGCGATGGTAAAAGGTTTTGGCGAATACTCCATAGTGTGCGTCGGGCTGCCCAATGTATTTGAAAGCCGAGCCAGCTGAAGCATTTCTATGCTCGGTAATCTTGCAGAATTTTCTGACCAGACTAAAAATTGCAGAATTACGGAAAGCACCAACTTCCCTAATACTAATGAATTTCTGTTTGCCACTTACTCTGCGAGATAGACTACGTCTTTATAACTTTTAAGAAACTCGTAATACTCTTTCAAGGAATAGAAGATTGGAGCAGTGCAATAGAGTCACTTAAATAAGTAATTAATCTGAGATTTGCTCCTATCAACTTTTTATTTTGAGTCTTGTCATTATCTTTGATAGTCATTCAAAACAATTCTATTGAACAATGCGAATCTCTGAGGCTTCTTCATAGCTTTTCCAGGGACTTCTTGGCCTTTAAATAATGTAGTTAGGTTGCATTTTCTTGCTTACTTTACTAAGTAAGTACAGTTAGTTAACCTTGATCAGTCAGCACATGTGTGCTAGTAATTTTGTTGTACTTAGTCTTTTTTGTTGCCTGATAATAGGTCTTTCCGTGTTGCAGCTATATCTTGATACTGAAACAAGATCACAAGTTCAGATTATTTCATGTGCTAAAGCTGGAGTGAATGAGATACTCAGCAATATGGAAATGTAAACATCTTCTTCGTATTGGCTATTGACGTTTTTGTTTATCATTTCTTTTATCCTTATAAACCCATTCGGTTTAATAAAAAAAATTGTGAGGCATGATCAGCTTCGAAATGTAATGAGTTAAATGGACACTTTATCTGATTTTTGATTAATACAAAATCATAATGCTTTTATATGTCAAAGAGCTAACTGCCTATGGATATTGATGTACCGGTTGCTCTACCTCTTGTCTATAATGTAACTTGGTCGTGTCCGTCAAAACTTTTTAATTGAAATCATAATTATTCAAATTTATGTAGAAAAAATTCGCCGACTTTTGCACTAACAATGATAATAACAATGGATTAATGTATAGTGCCCTAAGAGAATCAAATCTCTATCTAGGCCAGTCGTGTGCTTTAAACTCTATAGAAATGCAGTAATTAGTTGCTGAGTTTCACTCAGAATGTCTCTTAACAGGGACCCGTGCTGGTACTACCCAGTTTGTATCCCTATTGCTTTTTCTTTGGTCAGCATAATGATAATAAGAATAAATTTGATAAAGCGCCTCGGAGAACTCAATCTCACTCTAGGCGCTTTACAATTGCTGCAAAGGAAGCACGATCGAATGATTAGTGGTAGCAAGCTAAATAAACGACAAGAATAATACGGTGAGGAGTGGCATGCATGGGTTCAGCCTGCAAGTGTGGTTAGTGGCAGCACGCAACAGTGTCAACACGCATAAGCACATAAAGGACAAATGAAAGACGTAAGCTTGTAGCCGGAAAGTTGGACGAGCCAAGGATTCTTCACAATCGGCCACAGCCAGAATATCTTCTCTTAGCCCACACAAATGATAAAACTCTCATAGGTCTCGAATTTTTTATTACTCACAACTACAAACGGTGAGGCAACATACTAATTCTGACCGGAGGAGTTATATTGACATATCAACTTAAAAACGGAAAGCTTATCCAAGTCCAGTCTTCGCCTAAGGTCGGCTTGCATCTTAGTAGTTCTAGTTACTAAGCATGCGCTCGATCGAGAGTACCTACGACCTGCAACTTTAGGTTCGTGATGATTTGCACATCATTAACCCACTCCTATCGAGCCAAAGCATTGACGACTGCTGCAGCTCTATCAATAGGGAAATTGGCAAAGTCTCGAACCTTAGGGCTAACGAGCTTTCACTAGCCTGTTGACTTAGCAAAGATAAAACATTGGGCAGCATAGATTTGAATTAATTAGGCACACTCGTAATTGTGAAGAGGCCACAGCTGATGTGTTAATCACAGCCGATCGATTTCCGCAGAGTTTGCAGTGTTCAGTAGTCGAGCCTCTTCAGTCGGCTGCATTTCATGGAAGCATCGATGATGTGCGAAAAGAAATCGAGACGAGTCACGTTCGGAGGTAAAAAAGGACCAGGAAGGCTAGTATTGACGTGCTTAGTGTTGGTGATGCTGATTGCCGTGCTTTTCTTCGAAATCATTGGCATAACCCTGTCAGTAGAAGTGCTCCGGCTCCAGCAGGGCAAGCTTCAATCCACTGGATATCAACAGCACGGCAGACGAAAGCTGCCCGAAGAGGGAACGAAAGGCACTAGAGTCACTATCGTTGCTTACACTTACTCGGGTCTTGAGTTTCTTCCAGCGACGTCAATTCTTCTAGACATGCTCAAAGGGCATCCGGATGTCTTCTTCGTTCCGCAAGACGTGGTCAAACTCACGGAGGCTCAACACGGTGCCGAAGAGCCGTGGAGGGCTTGCAACTTCTCCTTGCTAACGTCGAGCGAGTGGCTGAGAAGCCTTCACGGTTCCATCGAGAGAGCCGTCAGGCTCGATCGTGCGAGCGCCTGCACACCGAAAGGTCTCTCGCTAATACCGAAGTATCGCTACGCACCGATGTCCGGCGGTCCTGGCGGCTTCGACGTCTGCGAGTACAGTTATTCCGAGGCTGCACACTCGGTGTGCGTCCAGTATGAATACGTCTCATCGCTGTCACTCTCAGCAGGAACCATGGGGAGCCTTCGAAAGCAGTTGCTCCGTAATGACACGCGGATGCTTCACCTCGTGGCCGACCCTCGGCTTGCTATGCAGGAGCAACTGTCTCGGGTCCACCCAAACAAATTCTCAAGGAGGTACCTGCTGAAAGTTCGACAGGATGCGAAGAACTATTGCGAAAGCGTACTTGCTGATCTTTCGAGCTTAGGAGATCAATCCTTCGACACAGTATCAGAAAGATACTACTTCCTAAAATACGAAGATTTGACGAAAGATCTAACCGTTATTCTGACTGACATAATGACTTTTTTCGGGCTACCTATGACCAGCAGTGCCAAGAAGCAGCTCTCGGCGTTGGAGGCTGAAAACATTACACAGTCAAAAGAAAACCTGTTGTCCAGAGTTCCGCTTATAGTGCTAGAGGATATTGAAAGGGAATGTATTCAGATGATGAAAATAGTGGGTTATCCAGACTTACAGGCTCACTAACTTGATCTAAAGTAAAAGAAATCTATGCGGCAAGTCCCTGAGGCCGATCTAAAATCGCGGCTCCTGCTTCAACTAAATTTGGTTACCTAATCATTGAAGGAAATAGTGAGTACTCGCTGCCTGATCCGCGTGACACAAATGTGCTTCATTTACACTCTGTACCTTCATATCTTCGTGAATAGCTCTGCTCTTGCATTAAGCCACCTTGAGCATTGTGTGCTTATTGCCAACTCGAGTTATTATTCTCCAGGCACAGAAAAAACTAACGACCTGTCGGATTAACCGAGGCAGCAGTACTTATCGTGCAGGGTTGCTCTTGCATGAATAAATTATTACCTGTTGCAAGATATGAAGCTCCTGCATAGTTAAGATACAATAAGCACGCGCCGGATAGAACTTTCGCCTGACGATTTATGAACTCCTATTTATGCTAACAATAGCTGCGGTGCATCAAAAAAGGTAGCTCTGTGCTTTGCTAACCTATCAAGTGCCAGTTACTGACCACTATGCATCCTATTCTCCGGAGTTGGGCGAGTTAATGGCAGTTTCTGCCATGTCCCTTGGTCTCAGCTCAGGCGTTAGGTGCTCGATCTTCACGACCCAGGTTCGATGTTCGAGACCGGTAGCGGGCAATAATTGATTGGCCACTGCAAGTTGGAAGGATAGCCACTGGGGCTGCTCCTGCCTCAACATAAATGAGGCTGCTTAATCAGCCAGTTTTTACTTTATGGGCTACAGGATTTCGCAAAAGGATCTGCCAAACCTTGCCTTGCCCCACGGTGAGTACTAGTTGCTGAGTGTGGGCATGTTGGGTGATAGCCGTAAGACACGCCTCTTTCTGGTTTGTTCCAGGGCTGTCCGGGGCCTGCAGGCCTTAACTTTGGTTCGATAAGGACCTACCAGCAAAATAATAAGCCTTATTTTGTTTGGCGATTTTGGAGATGTTTTTAAATTTTACTTCTGAAAATTGCAATTATTGCAATATTGCATCGCAACATGAAAAATCATTGGCCGTTTCTTTTGAGCGTTTACAAGATCTCCGTGTAAATGCCGTGCCAACTGAGTGCCCCCCCCAGTCATAACTGTGAGGTGCTAAGAAGCAACCACCTATGGTGGACATGACATGCTAAGCAAAGATGTCAAACCATGAACCAAAACCAGGTACAACAAAGCACACGCTTGAAAAACGAAGACCTGCAAATCTCATGAAAGCCACGCTATTGGTCAAAGCAATGCTTAAATAAATTAATCTGCGAACTCACCAAGTCATATAGACTCCAAAAGATGTTGCAATGCCATGGTTTTTCTATATTTTAGCAATATGCCGGGACAGGACGGCACGGCTAGCAAATAGAGCCAATCAGGGCTAGAGCAAGGCAGCAGCTACTGCTACCAACAGCAAAGGTGGAGTGGCCCACAGTGACCCGTTAAAAATGTAACCTCTCAACTGCAAAGCAGCTGTTTGGAAGGCTGAACAGTGCCTGTAGTTAGTTAACTCCGTCTTTTAGCAAACGTCGACATGCAAAGCGCAAACAATTGACAACAAACTGCACTTGCATACAAGCTCACCAGTGTCAAAATATGTATTAGATATCAGAAAATTCCCAAAGAATAGCTTGCAGCTTTTCTTGCTCATTTCCAATTTTTCGTAAGTGCAATCTCAAAAAATAATAAGGCCATCACCCTAGCCTTTCGACATAACACATTTTTTAAAGTTCTGGTGGATTTCGTAAGTGCGCTTAGTTGCTTTTTGCTACAATAAAAGCTCTATAATAAAAGGGCTACATTCGCAGCCTGAGGCAGAAATCCACAGAAACTCACATGTGTGCACACAGGCACGCACACACATTTACACACATACACATTCACTCACTGACTCACAACTGGTATATGCACACACACGACCACTGGTACATGCAGATGCCCTCAAACCCATACATATGTAGACTAACTCACGCAGGCATGAGCGAGCGAGCACACACACATTCACTCACATGGACACATTTGCATCCACGTGCAAGCGCACACAAGCTCACTCTAGGGATCGCATACAAACGCATGAGTGCTGGAGCACAGGCCAACAATCGCACATCCTTGCAAACGTGTAGGGGCAGGTGGGCACGACCAGTGGGAAAACGAGCGAAAATGTGACACTGTCTTCAACGTGCAAGCGAACAAGCTGTGCATTGACTGTCCATGCAATATGCTAGCAACGACGATTCAAAGCCCCACGTTGCGTATTCACAGCGGCCATTGGGGGGGAATTTGGGGAACAGGCAGTTTCGAGCGCCACTAAAGCGTCAAAACGAAGCTGCTGCCACGCTGGGCTGTATCGCACAGCGAAACAGCAGCAGGTGACGGCGTGTGCATTCATATGTCGCCTGCTTGTGCCGCACTCGTGCTAGCACGAGCTCACTGCAACGCAGCGAGAGCTAGGAGGCTGGGCAGGGCAGGGCCAAGCAGTTCCAGCTCCGGTGCCAGAGAGAGAGAGAGAGTCCGGTCCGACAGAGAGAGTCCGGTCCGTCGGCGCTCTCGCTCTTTGCTCGGAGCAGCACAGCGAGGCAGCCACGGCGAGAGAGGGACGTCGGCGGCCACCACTGACAGCTGGCCATTCATCTGCCTCTGCTCAAGTGGCTTTGGCCACTGCCAGACCGGACGACGAGAGGCCGTGCGTCAGACGTTGTAGACGTGCTTCTCGGTGATGACGTCTTTGAGCTTCTGCAGCCTGCCGTGGAAGTACTCGTCACTCATGCCCTTCCGGCTGCGCTTGATGAGGTTAAACAGGTGCATGTATTCAAGTTCGTTGTAGCGTGCTCCCTGCTCGAGGATCAGCCGCAGAATATCCTACAGCAGCAGCGGGCATGCAGCATGTGCAGCAGTAGCAGCAAGGGGTGAAGAGGTGCAACGCGAGGCCATCAGGTATAGCGGAAACCTCAGCCAGTGCTGACTTAGCTGCAGAACTGCCGATCGTTTATAACTAAGAATCACTCAGCATCACACGGCCGGATTCCACATTTTTTTTTGAAGTATCTTATTCCATCGATCGGTTTCAGCCCCGTGAGTCTACCCACCCGGCAAAGGTAAATACCCGCTAATGATAAATGCCTCTGACATTTGCTTGAAACAGTAGCCTCTGTAGCTCAATGGCTGGATCAAGTGTAGACGAACCAAACGTAGACAATTCGTATCAAGCCGGAGGTGAAACCTTTCTGCTCTTAGTTCCTCTGCAGTCTATTTCCATTCAAATCTGCACAGCACAGCCGACAAGACTCAAGTCCTAGAGGCAGGACTGGCAAGGACAGGTGGAGAAGGAAAGAGTGAGTCGAGAGTGACAGTCCAGGTGCCACTAAGCACACTTGCATGCTGACCATGTGCATGTCACCCCTAACCGTCTTATTCGCGTTGTTTATCAAGCATGATACCACTCAATATTCGATCGTATTTCCTTTGTAGCAAATGCAAAGTGCGTAGAAAGAGATTGAGTTCTCTGAGGCGGCTTGTACATTATTATAATTATTACTCTTGTGGGTTATCACATTTTTTCAGAAGACGACCACAACAGCCTATGGGGCATGCAGATGCACACGCATACACTAACACATGCGTGTGAACACCAGCATGCCTTGGAATGTACTATGCACAGCCATGGTCAGAACCAGCTAAAGCCAGGGTCGTACAGCCGGCGAAGCAGTAACTAGTTAATGAAAGCAGTCGGAGCACAAAGATAGCACAGGCAAAAAAAAAGCACCCATCAGCGGTTGTAGACATCTATTAAAAGTACATTTTACAGCATGCATGAACATGCTGCGATGCCTGCGATGTCATGCCAAGAAAAGCCAACGGGCAAACGCGACTTACTTCGATGGACAGATTGAGCAGCTCGTAGTATCGCCTGGCGTGGTCCAAGTCGGAATCTCGCGATGATGTGACGTTAGTCAGACACTGCTGAATCGCAAATATATTCCTACACCTACAAGACAGCATGAAGGCCCACACAGGGTAAGTGGCGGCAGCCATCAGCACAGCATCTAACCATATATCAAGCACTGCTTGCCGAGCAAGATAAGTAGAAAGTAGAGGCTACACACGAGTGACCAGATCTATCAGGTCGGAGAAGCACAGGTGCAACCAATCGCTGATTCAGGAGCCAAAAAAAGCAGCACTAAACCTCAGCACTAAAGCAGCCACACACAAAAACTGGCACGAAGAACGACTAGCAACCCAAGTGCAGGTAACGATTGCCAAAGGTCAAGGGAAAAAGTGGAGGAACCAGTCACTCGGCTCGGCCGACCAATGCATGGTGGGAACAGCAAGTGCCCAACAGGACGGTGCCACACACAGGCAACGCCACAGCTTCGAGTGTGGTGCAGGCCTGACCTTTCGGTGCGCACACGGGCCTGCACCTGCCACCCAGCCAGTCAGTCAGGGAGTAGGATGAAGGTTTTTAACACAGGCACGTGGGCGCAAACATTTGAATGTGTGCAATTTTCTATGGACATCGTCTTTAACCAAGTGCCAATCGGCAGCAGGGAGGGCATATCAGAGTCACTCTAGCTAGAGACAAACACGGCATGCAGCCATGCAATGCCACAAGCATTTGTATCGCTCACTCCCGAGCTTGTCACAAGCACTACACTCGGGGCTAGCTATAAGATCAAATTAACCACTGACTTCCAGTGCATGCTAGCGAAGTGCAGTTAAAGCAAGGACAATCAAGCAAGCAACTCCTGAAATGCTCATGCAACAGTATAACGCTGTGATGGGGCTGGGGGAGGGTAGAGACTCATAGGCCGACATTACGTTGGGCCACTCCAATTTAACGAAGGCTTTAGCGTTTTCAAGCCCTCCTTCTCACAGTGTCAATCAGACCTGGAACCATCGGGTACACTAGATACGATACGGGCACACTAGGCGATAAGGCAAATGGTACATTGTATCATGACAAGCAACAATGGTGATAGGCAGAGGAATCTCACCCTCTTACAGCGGGCACCGATCTGGGCCGCCCGCTATTACTATGCCCCCCATCAAACGTCAACAATGACAATATTATGCCTTAATTCCAATCGATGAGCAACCGCCGAGTTCGTGTAGAATAGTAGCACTTTATTTTACGCTATAATTTTTCATTAATTTCGGGTCTAGCCAGGCTGAAAATTTTGAAAATCTTGCAGGTCTCCTCCCATCCACGAAAAATATTTTTGCAGGTTTCGCCTCCTGGACAAAAATCCTGCCTTTGTCGGTGAAGACAGGTGTATGCAAGCACGGAGGCCAGAGGCTGAAGCGCTCCTTGACTTATATAAAGCATGGTTGTAACAAGCAAAGTGGCAAACTGAAACTAACAGAAAACCAAAAAGCCACGCTGACCCGCTGATTTAATGTAACCGCACGGCATGCAATCGTTGCTTATTAGCATACGTGGCTGCACGGGCGTATCGAATCATCACAATCAGCACCAGTTGGAGCTCTGCGAGACAGTCAAGAGTATTTATTAAACCTCCACCGGCCCAAGCATCACTCGATACACAATGCAAGACCTGTAGCGTGGATGAATTGGCTTGCCTCTCGGGTTTACTTTGCAGCCCAGTGCCACAAAAGTCACAGTGAAGCGTGCGGCCTCCCCCCCCCCAGATTCCCTGGACTGCAAAATAGTGGAAAAACTTTGCGAACCGTGCATTTCTAGTGCAGCCATGGATAGCAATCTGCATTGGGGAGTCTAGGTGACAGCAATCAAATAAACAATTTGATCCTTTGAGACACAGCGATGGCAACTGACAATGCAGCAGCACAGGGGCTGTTCCGCGAATAATTACATGCTGCTGGTTGAGCCAGTGGCCAGAAGGAAGTGAGAAATAGAGGATTCGTGGCTGACAGAAACGAGTCTGGTTCCCATTTACTTACTAATAAACAGAATAGTTTATTGCTTAGCAGAAATTTCTTAGTGCTAGGGCCGTTGAAGCCCTATTTATTATGCCGTTACAATAAGCTTTAACATGGGCAATAGGAGCTAGGGATTGCCCAGAAAAGGAGAGGCCGAGTCATTGGACACACTAGTTCCTTGGGATGAAATGCTGTACAACTCATTTACCCAAAGGCTGTAAGCACTTGCATGCAAGAGATTCATAGTATACGCACCACCATATATACGTAGCACGCGTTGGTGTGTGTGTGTGTGTGTGTGTGTGTGTGTGTGTGTGTGTGTGTGTGTGTGTGTGTGAGGCCTGCGTGTGGCCACTCTGTTTAGAGATATGTTTCCTGGTACTCCACGTTTAAGAGGCCCCTCGAATGGCTGTCACCAGTTGACATCTATGCTTTGAAGTCTACATCTAAGATGCCAGTGATGCGAATGCGAGATGAGCGGTGAAACACTTGATGATGAATGGCAGTGAGAGCTTCTGAGAGTGTTCCAGCTTAACTGGCAGTGAGATTTTACACAGGTCAGCATTTCTGAGAAGGTCGTTTACACTCTAAACAGGACCAGACTCTGTGGAGTGACTAGCTCTCATACAAAGTGGGGCATGGTAGCAGCACAGTAGCCACCGGTGCCTTTAAATCGACACTGGCAGTTCCATTGGGCGATGCATACCATCCCTGCTTTCCCTCATAAGTATACACTGCTGTATGCTCCCTGCTGACAGAGAGTGTCAGGCGCTGGTAGACCTTTCCAAAACTTAGCAGAGCGTTTCTCAAATTCTTTGTAAGTAGAAAAAAACGGATTAGGGATTTCATCCCACCACTGCCGATCCCACTGCCCTGCAACCACCTTCCACCCGATCGCCCTGGTCTTCCTCTCTCTCTCTCTCTCTCTCTCTCTCTCTCTCTCTCTCTCTCTCTCTCTTTTCTGTTTTACACCTGTCACTATTGAACTCGTTGCTAAATTTATTTTCCAATGCCAAGAAGACCGTGAGTACTCTTGACCCAGTCCCAACAGTTATACTTACGAGGAGCATAGACCTGTGGCTGCCCACCATAACAGATATTGTAAATATGTCAAGTGTTACCAGTGAAGTCTCTACCCAGTTGAAAACTGCACTCATTTGAAAGCCAACCCTGGATCGTGTGAACATTGATAATTCATGTCTGGTCTCCTTTCTGGCGTTCTTATCCAAGACACTTGAACTAGTGGCGGCCGAGCAGCTACACTATCGCATCAATTCATCAGATCTTGCTAGCAATTTCCCATCAGTATTTAGAGCTAACTACTGCACGGAAACTCGGCTTCAGATCTACAATGACCTTCTGAACAATGTAGGACCTCTCTGACTATTCTTCTGGATCTTCCACAGCATTTGATGCAATTGACCAGGTCCTTTTGGAGTGCCTCTCTATATGGCGAGGTATCAATCGAAAAAAGTGCCTAACTAGGTTAGATCCTACCTGCATGAGAGATGCCTAAGTGTACATGTAAACGACTTAAGGTCATCCGGGGAGCCTTCAATCGTGGAGCTCCTCAGGTTTTAGTTTTACGCCCCTTCTTTTCAAGCTCTATACTCTACCTCGGGTCGATATCGTAGTCAAATACAATCTTAACTGCCATTCCTATGCTGACACTACTCAACGCTACCAATCATTTGACCTTCCTAAGCTTTGCTCTGCATCCGGCTCACTTAACTCCCTAGAAGCCCTCATCGACGACATTTGCACTTGGGTGGCCACTCTCATTTCCTGAAGCTTAGTGACGATGAGACCAACTTAATTTATAGTTGTGGGCAAGCCTAGTGCCAACCTAAAGTTAGAAGACCTAACCCTCAAGATTGGTCCATCTAGCATCACTTCCACATTGCCTGCGCATAATCTGAGTGATGCTCCATAACGACTTGTTAAATGTGCACATTGCCTCTACATTCAACCGGCCTACTTTCATCTGAGGAACATCTGCCATACTAGGGCCTGCTTAAACATGAGTACGGCAGCCAAGCTAGTTCTTGCATTTGTTACATCACGTCAGATTACCACAATTACTTGTATTCAGAACTCCTGGCCTGCACCCCTAATCGTAAGCAACAGACGAAAAACTCAGCAATGTGTCTGGTCTGTCGTCAATGGTGTAGCTGCCAGGTCACACCACTTCTGTCTCAGCTTCATTGGCTCCCTATTAATACCGAACCGAATTTCCTCTGTCTGACCTACAGGTCGCTTCACTCGCTTGTACTAGCCTGCCTATCTTATCTATCTCATTGCTCCTCCAGTGTGCTCTACCAGTGTGCTCCTTCAGTGTGTCCACTCATGCAGTATAGATTTTTTCAATCGCTCATAGGCCTCCGGCGCTTGTTGTAACGATCGAGTGAGAGAGAGAGAGAGAGAGAGAGAGAGAGAGAGGCTGTCAATCAATTGCCCCAGCAGACAAGTCCAGTCATTCCGATGATTGCAAGCCAGGTTTCCTAGACTTGCCAGAAAGCTGTTTAATCCTGCTATATGTAACTGCTAGCTGTAGCTGGGCTGACTAGGCTGCTCGACTAAAACCGTAAGATGAACTGTGCTTGACAGGAAGATGCCATAACCGCAGCACCAATCCTGGCCCACCACCGAAGCTCAACGTACAGGTTCAGCTTAAAATTTTACCGTGGCATTTTTAAAATCATCGAGAGAGAGAGAGAGAGAGAGAGAGAACTCGGCATAAGGTTGTGGGTATTCAAACGGTCAGAGACAGGTCGGCCATTTCAGTGTCCCCATTCAGGGCGTCACTCTGGCTCCCACTCACTCCTGGCTGCACTTGTTTATGCAGAGGATGATGCCGGCCATTCTTCCTCGCAATTAGTTCCCTTTACGATACCAGAGGGTCTCGTCAAATTCTATGACAAAATGATGGGACCACAAGTAAGCCCTAAGGGATCCAGACATGAAGAAGCAGTACAAGGCGCGTACATTCTAATAAACGAGACAAGCCGAGCTCTCAAAATACAGTACACAAAATGCTTCAAATACAGCTGAGTTCCACAAGGCTTGCTCCGTGTCTGCTGACTTCTATATTTATGAGGCACCGTTAGGTGACTATAGCACCTTGCCCCTGGACTACGAACCATATAATAGCAGACCTTAGCACAATTAGAGTAACCGAGACACGGCTTACGACAACGTGCACCTGCTGGCACAATATGAAACCAAGAGATAGACGCGAGCAAACTTACATTTTCTTAACTCCGTTCTCATTGATTTTCTTAAGGT
The DNA here is from genome assembly GCA_009760855.2 of Cristatella mucedo. Lineage (NCBI taxonomy): Eukaryota > Metazoa > Bryozoa > Phylactolaemata > Cristatellidae > Cristatella > Cristatella mucedo. The sequence goes on along the minus strand of WPIO01000004.1, from coordinate 11,322,880 downwards.
ATTGCACGCTGCTAATAAGCAGTGAAGAGACCAAATGACCAAGGCCGTCAAAGATGTACCTGCAACATAAGCATGTTGTAATTGTGCTAACCCTGTGAATGATTACTGCTGTGCATGCAACACCAGACAGCTGCTTGTCTTAGCAGAACACTTTCACAACAGCACATACATGCACGCACCAAGCAACCGGAAAACAACGAACGGACAGTGTATTGCGTACAGATATACTTCGCATCAATAAATATCGTACATAGTTTAAACAACCACTGCCATTCAAGCACTCCAAGCATATTCAAATATGCCCAGTCAGTCTCTCTCTCTCTCCCTCTCCCTCCTCTGTCTGTCTGTCTGTCTGTCTGTCTGTCTGTCTCTCTCTCTCTCTCTCTCTCTCTCTCTCTCTCTCTCTCTCTCTCTCTCTCTCTCTCTCTCTCTCTCTTTCTCTATCAATCCGTATGTAAGTGGATGCATGCAAGTATGCGCACACTTGACTTTCAGTCACTCCCTCTGCCCGGTAGAGATAGTCATGCGACTTATATATTATATATTATTGATATATACATACACACACACACACACACACACACATATATATATATATATATTACAACCTGTTCCTTATTGGTTGAGCATCTGAAGCTAGGAACTAGTCATCATTAACTATAATGTTTACAAGGTCAATGCAAACACTTATGTCCACGATTACAGAAAATAAAGCTCCTGGACATTTGATGATGCATACAGCAAAATGCATAGAGCCAAAATTAGAATTTTTCTTGCCGAATTTGAAACAAGCAGAGCTGAACTCGCACTTTAAATTTCACTCCTATACGTGAAGTATTAGCCAAGTTATGGAATTTACAAGGCACCAACCGACCCTGGAAATGAAGCTGTATAACAATCACAAGCATGCACCTCAACAAGCTTCCACCACGTATCTCGATCTACCAAGGTTCGACAAGCTGGAATACAAGTGGCATATGATGCAGAGATCGGTAAGTTTTTTATTTGTAAATGAGTTGCTTCCGGTCTACATCCAGGTTAGACGTGGTTTGCATAACCGTTTTCCTTTTATACGGAAGTCGTCAGAGCTTCAGATCCCATTTCCAACATATTTGTCTTTTGAAAGGTACCATAAACACATATTCAATTGTCGGACAAACTTTATAAATATTTTTTGACATCCCCCCTCAACTCTTTCAGACGGTAATAAAGGACCTTGCAGGACTCAAACCCATGACCTGGATCGTGAAGGGTAATTGCGATTTCCAAGCCACTTAAGAAGATGCAAAAAATTGGCGTTAATTAAGATATTAAGAATGTTAAGAGAGCTTTAGCAACGCTGAGCAGGGCTCACTTGCAAATGCAGACAACAAGCGCAAGTGTTCGTGCAAGCATGCACACATACACATACTAACATACTATACACACATGCACATGCACACAAGTACGAACGTGCATACATACATAGCAACGAGTCTACATACAAACTTGAACAACTATGCTGCCATTATCAATTGATGTCAATTAAACCTGGTTCCTGGAAACAATAGCTAGGTACAGCAGTGGGAATACGAGAACCGGAGATAGAGCCAAGCTGCTGCAGCTTACAGAAAGTTGGGCCGGCTCTAAAACTTAGCCCAAGGGGGAATCAGCACCGAGAAAACGTGCGACCATTAGGCACAGGTTATTTAAAGACCTACCGTGTACGTCAGGCGTTTGGCACTGTAGGGTCTACTGCCATGGGCACATACCTGAACTTGATTGGTTGCACACTCTGATTCATAGCCTCCTCAATGCTGGTCAGATCCCGGTTCAGATTGAGCACGTTCTGATCAGCATCCAGGTCATCAATAACACAGAAGTAATTTGACTATAAAATAATTAAAAATATATTTAATTCATTTGTATAGCACCCTAAAATAGCTTAATCTCTATTCAGGCGCTTCACACGTGCCACGGAGCCCGAGGCCACGACCTCGCCAGACCTTGGTCGGGGCAAGCACCTAGACTAGAGTGAAAAACAATCAAAACTGCACAATAAGACGATAGCATAGACAGATGTCGGTGGCATCATCAGGGTATCACCTTATTAAAATAATGCATATGCTGTGCAATAAACTTAGCATGGCTATATTGTCAAGACAGAGCATACGACTGAGCCACAAGCCACACCGTATAGCATAACAAGAGCCTTACAGTTAGTGTCATGCTAGCCTTTGGCATAGTCGGGATATATCTTGTTAGTAATGGGAACCACTCGATCACACACGACTGCACGATGCTATGATGCTGCTCTTAAGTATAGCTGAGAATCGCAACACATGGACAGCAGGCCAGTTTCTGTGGTGACAACATAAATGTTCCTTTCACTGTTGCCTTTTTAATGACTCGTAAAACCATAACTATTTACACACTAACAATTGCGACAGCTGTACTTTACTTTCCCCTTTATAGCCATGTTCACAGAGCTCAGAAGCTCCGAGATGTAGACATAGAGCAAGAAAGAGAACTAGAAACATGAACAACGTGAGCACATGATTAATGCATCAAATTACTTTCGGCAGAAGCATAAACAATAACAATGATGAATTTATATGGCAGCATAAGAAAACTATCTCTTTCAAAAAATATGAGCTGATTTAACAGCCTAATTTGTATAGCAGCAGAATAGCAGCTAGACGGCAATTACAAACGCTAGCAGTTGGCAATAAAGAATCGCCTACAGCAGGATTCGAACCCACAACCTCAACAATGAACAGCAAACACCTTATCTCATGGGCTATCATGGCCAAGGCAAATTGATTGGAAAGGATGGAAGAGAACTGATTAGTAAGTTGGAACTTTCTTTAATTGAAGGACAATAAAACCAAATCACTGTACAGACAAACCCACAGTTACTCAGAAATTGGAAAGGCTAACCGTCAAAATGGGCTCGGGCTCAATGTCTCCTGTTGTGTCTGCAAGCAATCTGGGTGTCACGTTCTAAAGCAACCTTTCATTAGATGACCACATCAGCTCAATAGTCTAGTTTTCCTAGTTTCAGCTACATTCGGCAAAAAATCAAGCCTACTAAGACAAGGAGACCACAGCCAATTAATTTGTGACATACCGCCTTGACTTCTGTAACTCACAGGTCTTCTTTCGTGTGCAGTCAAACGCTTACAGTTGGTACAAAACTCATCAGCCAGGCTTGCCTGTCGTGAACGTCGAAACTGCCACATTAGCCAATTGTTCTCACCGAGTTACACTGGCTCTCCAACATGCAGCATAGCAACTTCAAAGTTCTGGCACTCACTTTTAGATTCCTTCATTCTCTTGCTCCGACATACCTATGCGTAATACTCCTAAGTTAGGTTTTAAATCCTACCACAGGCTTTTCTCACACAAATTATTTAGCTGTGCCTCTAGCCAACCTCAAATCATTTGGCAACCGTGCTTAAGGACAATTCACAAGGACAAAGCAAATTCTGTAAAGAACATGTAGGTTCTTTTTTAATTTTTAAGTCATTTCGTTAGAGGATGTCGTAACGTCGGTCAATGGAGATCCCTGCTTTATGTGCACAAGAGCTAGCGCACATGAACTGAAGGCACGGCCTTCGACGGATTGGTGGTAGTTTGGTAGTAGTGGGGCAGTGTTATATTGGTAGTAGAGGGGCAGTGCTAAACCACATAGTCAGAGCAGCAGCAGATGTGTGAGGAGAGACCAGAGGAATTAGCAAAGATTAGCCATAGCAAGAGCCTAAGCAGGGGCCTAACTAACAACGAGTGAAAGGACCTTGAAGTCATGGCCTGGCCTGTATGCCATACATGGCTTGGTTTGGAGTCAGTGCAGCTCCGAGAGAATTGGTTTAATCACGCAGTTGTGATTTTCACAACAGACAAGCCTAACAACCTAGTTTACGCCATTTGCAAGTGCCTCATTGTACAGGTCGGATGACATGCAGGGAGTGAATTAGAGAAGTCTGGACCAGATTTCAGCTGGAGAGTACTTTCATAAGAATTAAGCTACCCTATGGGCACCCCAAACGTTGTTGGCACCTATGACGTAGCACAGGCAGCCATCTGTCCAAGTGGTATCTTGCTTTTTAAAGGTATTATTAAAGGCAACATGAATGACAATTAGGAGAGCCTAATCGACGATGGATCCGAGAGTCGGCCTCCTCTTATTGCAGCCGAATTGCAAACAAGTTTTCACTCTAAGAATTGTTGCACAACTAATCACAGCCTGGGATGTTAAAGGTGAAGCAAGCAGTTCATACTCAAGACACCGATTCATAGACAGTCGAGAGTTTGCTGTACCTACGATGGGCATTCGGCGGCCTTACTGCTTAGGCGGATGCTCAAGCCAAAATAACCTTAATCTTGAGCTGGTGACTCAAAGCCTCCAACTAGCGAGAGCTCTCAGAAATATCTAACTCTAATAACTAAACGGCTCTCTTGCTGCATGTATTGATGATATTGACTATTGATAACGTGCACTGTGTCAATAACTGCCAGGAGTGGTTGGGTTTTTGGCATCTTTTTAAATACTGTCAAATCGAGTGACGCCGTGATGTCAACTGGGAATTTCTGGCTTTGAGAGTATATGAACCACCTATATGAAAGGTGGCAATATATTATCAAACGTTTTGCTTATACCCGCACGGCAAGAACAAAAATCTTCAAATGCTCTAAAACCTAACATGCTCAGACATCAAACACTCACTAAAGTTCAGCTATCAGCAAATCTTAGTTGCTAAAAGATAGCTGACCACTGTTAGTGTCATACGATCAGTGGCATTGCAGACATTCGAAGGTTACAAGATAGCCAGGCTGGCCTTTGCTCATAAATACAGAACTTTATAAATGTGTTCCATGCACATGAAATAAGCTGAGTCATTTCAGCCGTGCAACATTCAAGCTCTAAGTAAAGCCTTCGTTCGGCTCGAGTGTCGACCATCGACAGTGAGCTATTCGTGTAATCATAACGGCAAGCTGATCGGCTATCCTCACCTGTTTAGCAACGGGCATCAAATAATAGAAGCAGTGAACTCTGACTTCCAAATGCAATACAATCAGACACGTGTCAGACAGGTCCAGCAACCCTGTCGAAAGCTGCTCCAGCATCTGCACAGTCCTGCTATCAACCTCCGGAATGTCCTATAATAGCAAAATTCAGTTCGTGTTTACCCCAAAATATGACTACTGAAATAATTTCATGGGACGGTCCACGATTGCACAGAACAGTGCAAATGCACAGACACGCCCAGAAGACCACCGATTGCACATTAGCCGAAGCAGATGTGGCTTAATTCATTAACCATTCAAGCCTATCAAGAGCTCAAAAACGAGTGTGAAAACGCACTTGCAACTGACAAACCATGTTAGCTTGGCAATAAAAAACAAGGCTGATACACCACTTAGTAAAGCTACATGAGGATGATTCGACAAGGCTATATATAACTTTTAAGCTTTTATGTTGAATACCACAGTGTAGTTGCAACAGACATTCTATATTATAGCAGCCGGAAGAATAGTACTCAACTACATAAAATGGTTCCTTTAAGAGAAGTACTTTTATTATAGTCATGTTGTGTACCAACAAGCTCATTAAGTCTCTCTGAGAATTAAAAATTGTGGGCCCTTGCATATTCTCTAGGTTAATCTTAGCAGCAAAAAGTTCCTAAAGAAATTCTATGCAATGCTATGACCGCCGGAGACTGATGGAGATTAGTTGCCATGTAGTCTAACCTCAAAATTTAGAGTGATGCCACTACTATGGACCGGGTAATAGGAACTTCATAGAAAAATAATGAATCGGTCATAATAATAATAACAATGTATTTGCATAGACCCCTCACAGAAATTAATCTCCTGACATAGAGCGTTCTAACGTGTGTTCGTGTTCGTTGCAGAATTCTTCCGAAAACCGAAGTTCTTGCGAACATCATATACGGAAACTTGCCATTCAATTGCATTTCCCTTTGCAGCAAATGTAAAGCGCCTAGAAAGAAATTGAGTTCTCTGAGGGTGCTTCATCAAGTGCATTATTATTATTATTAATCTCATCACGGCTGCCGAGCACACAAAAAGAGGCTGTTTAATCAGCTAGGATTATATAGCCCAACTAAATTCTCATCACGAAGTTAACTGACCGAGCCGCCTTACACAACAGAAAAATTAATAATACTAATAATAATGCACTTGATAAAGCACCCTCAGAGAACTCAATCTCTCTCTAGTTGCTTTAAATTTGCTGCAGAGAAATTCAAACATAAACAGTTTGTTAATAGGGCTGACACTTTGAAGTAATCAAGTTACTTCACCCCACGAGGGTTCTGAAATATTTCCCTGATGCCTTGGAGATATATAAGACGTTAAACTTAGACGATCATGGTTAGGGGTTATAGGGCTCGTGCGAAGGAAAAGCTTCACCAAGCGGTGGCCATTGCAAGGGTTATGCTGCTTTCCAGGGTACATTATGGTTTACATTTTATTGGTTTAGATTTCCCACAAAAACGAAGGAGCCTCAGCAGGCAGTCACTCCACTCCAAATAAAAGTAACGGCTGCAACAGCTGCCACGTGGCAGGGTCGCTTGAGCCATCTTCCTGTTACAGCAGACCAGTGGAATTAATAGCTACCGTGGGCAACCCAATTAAAGGCTTGTTCAGCTATGAGGTCATCCAAGTGCAGGTTAGACATGCCTGAACGAACCCACATCTTACTTCTCTCCCTCCACTTGGACTAATCAGATGTTCTTTTCTCTGCCTGCCGTCAGCCTGACCCGACCTCTTCTTGCTTCTGCAGTGGCAAAAATAAATGGTCAAGAACCAGCAACCAAGACACAACATCAACAGCTGTTGATACCCTGGTCAATGACAGGACAACAGAAACGACAACTACAGTCTTTAACTAACCTCTGCCAACACATGGTGAACCCTGATGCTGCCACCTACTCATGAGAAACTGCCGAGACGGTTCGACACCTCTATTCAACTGCAGCATAAGGGACTCGTTAATTGCTGCTAGGCTTTCTGCAGTCTACCTACTGTGTGATCATGACCGCATATGCATATAACTGCGCATCTTGGACTCCTGCCAGCAGTGCCACGACTCATTGTGGCTCTGCCAGTCCGGTCACCTTTGACGTTTCACACCAAGCTCCCCTTGGGTAGAGCCCTAGACGTTTGTGCGGCGGTGGCACTTTGGTTCATTAGACATCACCCGCTGCTTGCGTTTAGCTGAGGAAAGTGCTCAAATCAATATCAGCAGTTGAGTCGACTGAAACGACGTGTTGCTCTAGAGATGCCCTCAAGAACTTACTGCCACCAGGGCCATTTGATGTTATCTTAACACCTCACTTCCCTTTTTCTTACCTCTTCTTCTACCTAATCAGTCATTTACTGCTGCTCATAACGAGTTTTGCATTGGCATCCAAAGACGTCATGACCAACCGGTCCATCGTTTGTTCAAGCCAAAGTCAACCTCCCAGCTACCTGCCCTTTCAACTAGTGCTCACTCAACTGAAGCTCAACTGTACTGCTGCCAAACACTGATGACGATGTCCTACAAGTGCTACGCGGGCGACTGGTCTCACGGCTCAAGGCAATGGCACACCTTACTCCCAAGTTGCAGAAGTGCACTGACACGGTTTTGAGAGGCTGCCTTTGCCGAAATGGCACTGCTGAGTTACCAACCGGTGCCATACGAGATCTTGGAATTTGACTGCATCTTTTTCTTGGTTTGCCTACCTAATGTTATCTTTTTATTAGTTTGCCTACCTACTGTTATCTTTTGTTTCGTGACTAAGTTATATCGGCCACAGAACTTGTCCACCGGGCCAGCAGTGGTTAAAACAACCACTGGCTACCCAACTAATTGCTTATCCAGCTATGGAGTCATCCCAGTGGGGGGGGGGGTCAGACACGCCTAAACCCACATCCGTCTTATGGTGGCAAACAAAGGATGCCTCTTTTCTCTGCCGTCGGACTAATCGGACCTCTTCTTTCTTCTACGGTGACAAAATAAATAGTCGAAAACCAACAACGAACAAGCTGACGTCAACGATAGCACACATATGCAGCAGCCATGGTGGGTCACTAGACATTTGCCTGCTACAGCAGGCCAGTGCAATGCATTGCCGACACGAAGCACTCAGTCCGGCACACAGTCTCACAGTCTCATACTCCCAACCCCGAGAGCCTCGAATTCCCCGCAAAACGTAGCAGGACGAATAGCCGCGATGCAGCGATGCACCCCGAACCCTCACCAACGCCTAGACGAACAGAGAGCTACCACATGCCATGCATCCAGTGAACAAGAATGGTACGATGACTACTGGATAGAGAGAAGCCGAGTCAGTCTGATTGGTTGCTTCAGCACTTGCACATTAGCACTTCCGTGCATGCATACACTCATTAGCAGCGCATGCGAGCACACACACAGAGTTATGATTGTGCACACAGAGTTCACTGGGCTCTTGCAGCTGTTACCATTTTCCCCTTGTTTTCCACATAAGCAGTACTGTCTGTGGGAAGACCGTCAATGAATGTCCTTAGCTGCCGGACTAGCCACTCCTACAACGAGGCAACAAGCATTATCACCTCTGACATCCAGCTCTGGGCCCTTGCTGGTGCCCAAATCCCATGCTTCCAACCTACGCGAGAACGACACAGCTGTACTGTGGCAGTATTGGCTTAAACATGAGATGTCATTGATCTACTCATAATAATAATAATATTATTATTATTATTACTAATACATTTGATAAAGCTCCCTCAGAGAACTCAATCTCTTTCTAGGTGCTTTACATTTGCTTCAAAGGAAAATCATCTATACAAGCAACCCCAATCCAAGCCAGCAGGAACGACAGCTGCTTGATCCTATGATGGCAAACATCCTCCCCAGACCTGCAGCTAGCTGTCCAAAGCTTGAGAGGGGTCTTACCAGGCTAACGTGCATACTGCCCAGCAGCTTCAACAGAGCAGGATCGGAAATTATGTCATGTGCAGGAATGATGGCATCGTGCGCCGTCAGGTTGCTCGTCAAAATGGCTGACTCCTTGGAGTTAAGTGCTCTCATTTCATCTTCGGTTACTGTTGCAGCTGCTGTGCTGGAAGCTTGTGCACTGCCCGACTCACCGTCAACACGGCGTTGTTGGTGCAGATTGTCCCAGTTAGGTAACGATCTACATGTAAACAAGGATAAAATCAAGTTGCCAACCGCTACAGAATAATTGCGGCTATGCATCGAGATCATGGAAAACAGGTTTCGTTACACAACCACCCAGGGCTTCACCTTTGTGTGTGTGTGTGTGTGTGTGTGTGTGTGTGTGTGTGTGTGTGTGTGTGTGTGTGTGTGTGTGTGTGTGTGTGTGTGTGTGTGTGTGTACACAGTGCCTGTGGTGGCTGCCTCGCAGGCCTAACATGCAGCATGGTACTTACAGCAGAACCACGTATACAAACACACACACACACAGGTGGGCAAGCACACACAGAGAGAGCTCAAGAACAGAGCAACTATGAGGCTGGATGGGGTGCCAACTTACTTTGTTTACTATAACTATTTACAAATGGAAGCCCCGAGCTTACAGCTTCTTGACACAGCCACCAGCCAAGAAAGCTTTTGCGGCTTTCTCAACAGGAACTGATGACTATACAGCTGCAACGTTGCCTAGGCACTTCATTGGTGAGGCTGAATATGCCATCACCAGCATAACAGTCGCCATTTGGTTGGGAGTGGTTCTAAAATCCGGTTTTCTATAAGGCGCTGTTGTGTCATTAAAGTGCTTAAGGTTTAGTGAGATAATGGCAGTTGCTCACCACTAATCAAGCAGTAGTTTGATTGATTGATAGTCATGAACCAAGGAAAAAGAAAATGTATTTTTAGTGTGCCCCAAAGAGGTACTACATGGTCTCTTATGATGATTGCAAACAATAAGCTCAGCGATGATATACACTGCAGTTCACTTGTTTCATGCCTGTGCAATAAGATGCTCAGTTAGTGCCAAAAATCGGCAGCTTGACTTGTCTGCCGAGAATATTGCAAATCCATAGCTAAGTCTGCCTACTTCCAGTTACATTATATTGCAAAAATCTGGGTCTGCTTACACAAGAATACCACAAACAAGTTGGTTCATGCATTTGAGCCGTGATGGCACACAAGGTAAGGCGGTTGCTTTCACGACCTCAGTCCCGAGGTCGTGGGTTCGATTCCTGTGGTGGGCGATTCTTTATCGCCACTGCAAGCATTGGTGATAGCCGTAAAGGCTCTTCTGTCGCTATACAAAAGAGGCCATTTAATCAGCTAGGATTTATCAATTTATCAATTTATTAATTTTAGTCGCCTATCTTGGCTTCTGAAATTTACTACTCGCATGTATTCCGGCCAGTACAATGGAGCGCTTCCAGTGGGTTGAAAACTTTAAGCTAGGTTTGTCTGTCATGAACGTCGCACTTGCTACACTACACCACTTCTCACCGACCTGAATTAGCTCTCGATCAAGCAGTGCATCGACTTCGAGGTTTTGTCACTCACTTGTAGGTATCATCATTCTCTTCGTCCAGCATCTATCCGAATCATTGCCCAATCAGGTCAATAATACTCAACTTGCCCTTATGACTCAAGTCAATTAGCTTTGCCTCGAAAGAACCTTAAGTCCTTTGGAGCCCGTGCCTCTAGTTTGTATGCCCACATAGCCTGGAATTCACTCCCGAATGACATCACAACATCCCCCTGACTTGACGACATTTAAAAAGAAGCTAAAATTCACCGTCTCTGTACATTATTTGTTGGTGCATGCCAATTATATTTTGTGTGCTCATGCGTGCTGCCACTGTGAATGTTATCACTAAGAGTATGGACATGCTTCCCTTACAGCATATGTATAAGTGCCTAGAAAGAGATTAGGTTCTGAGTGTTTTAAAAATGTCTTACATTATTATTACTATCATCCAACACCAACTATGAGCAAGAAAATGATCAGACATGCCCGTTGAAAATGCCTGTTTAACGAACAGCAGTAGCCAGACAGCTAACCTGTCCGATCTGTCTTTCTCTTGTTCTACCACTGTGCTTCAAAGGAAAATAGAAAGGGCTTTAATATGTAAAATAAAACTGCGAGTAAAATAATATTGGCAAGTCCCACCATACACTTTCAGGTGATGAAACAAGGTCATTCCATGCAAAGGCTTTACTTATGATAGAATACCACTTATGATGCCAAGAACTTAACCAAAGCCACTTATTATGACTATCGTGTTGGGTGGATTATGGATAATGTTTGGTTCTCATGCCAAACACACGGCCAAGCATCCATCAAGATGTGAAATTAGTAACAAATTTGGAACATCACTGATAAGATTCGAAAGGCATAGTTAAAACTACAATGATAACTTCACTGCCCTCAGCCATGTATTATACAGCCAAAAAAAAACTCAAGTCCAAGAATTCGCAACAAGAATCTCATGAAGCATCACGAATGCACTAGCTACTACTATGGCCTTCCAGGCAGTGCTCCTACACGAACCATCGTCTTGATGGCCGGCTACACGGCAATTGCCCCCACGTCTACGAGAAGCAAAGGCAACATATGTACCTCAGAAACCTGCTTATGTCCTCATCTTTGGCCCACGTCGCACTGGTCGATCTGGCATCAGTGTTGCCGGTTTTAACAATTCCTTCAACGAGTAAAAGGGAGGCATTGTGGCACTGCTAATAAACGCCGGTAGGGAATGAAGTATAAATGTTGCGACTCCCTGGTTACAATAATTCTATCCAAACTGACTGCCCATCAAGCCATATATCAAATTCAAGATTGTCACTCACCTGTGGATCCTTATATTCTCTTGCTCTGGCCTACCTATCTTAAATCATTCCTAATCAGGCTTCCCATTACACCATCTGCTCCTGTGACTCATTATCTGGTCATGACTTTAACGAAACTCAAATCCATTGGAGGCCGTGCCTTAGGTCATATGCTCCCAAACCCTGAAACTCACCACCGACTTTAGTCAAGTCATCTCCTGACTTTGTGTTTAAAAAGAAGCTGAAACCTGCCTGTTCCTCAGTTTTTCTCCGTCCGGCAAGTGTAAAGTGCCGAGCAAGAGATTTAGTTTTAGTATTTTTTGGCTTTCTTACAGTGATTATTGTTCTTTATCCTTATTATAAATGCCTCGAAATGGCAAAAACAAATATTTAGCCATCAAAAATCTTCACCCTGTAATATATCGTCCTTAAAAAATCACAAAAATCGCAGTGTTTGGCAAACTACATGCTACCAAATCGGTTATCACGAGAAAGAATTCATATTACAAAGTAATACTAGGAGTTAATGTTAATTGTGTCGATTATCAATTTGGTTTACCAGCATTTGGCTAAAAAATACACAAAAAATATGTCTATTTTGGTGGCTCTGAGGCCATTTTTTGTTTTAGAAATGTCACGGTTATGCACTTTGGTATACAAGTGGTTGGAACATAATTCTTTGCTGCAGCCCACAATAATTGCAGATACTAAGATTCCTTGTAGGCCTGAGGTGGTATTTCAAAGGAAAATGGTTCGATGGAAGGCCAAGACACTTATACCACTGCTAAGTGTTGAAAACGTCCGACTTTGTACATGCACTAGGTAAGGCGGTTGCTTTCACGACCTCGGTCCCGAGGTCGTGGGTTCGATTCCTGTGGTGGGCGATTCTTTATCGCCACTGCAAGCGTTGGTGATAGCCGTAAAGGCTCTTCTGTCGCTATACAAAAGAGGCCATTTAATCAGCTAGGATTTATTTATTTATTTTATGCACTGCCATGACCGGCAACAGTTCGAAGTAATACAAAATATCGATGACCCAGTTAAGAAAAATTCGTCAAAATTCGTTTTCTAAAAAAATGGAATTTACTAACCTGATAAAACTAGTACCCAAGTCGTCCACTGCACGGTTGAAAAATTAAAAATTAAGACTGCCAGTCATCTCCACCAAAGAATTTCATATGTATGGTTTTGAATCATAATTCACACAGTTAAGTGGAAACGTCAGGTGCCAAAAAAACTTATATTGAGGCTGCATATCCCATGTAATACACTCACACGGTCGCACATTGGTAGCTTTGTAAACTGTGTCATCCGCAAGCAGTTGGTTAGCCTGCAAATTTTGACTGACCTTATAATCACTTTTAGCATTCTTCTCGGCACATAAAACTGGCCTTTGAAATGCATAAGCTACAATAGGGGTTGGTTGTCAACCAAATAATAAGCTGTCCAACCCTTTGACTAATTCAATAAATGTCAAAAAATATTGTAGCAAATCAATATTTTTTGTGAGAACATATCAGATTTTGAGTCCAGCATCATCGACCAAATCATGCACATTATCGATGAATACCTACGGCTGACTGACATTGCTGAGGTTACAGTGTCAGCACATTTGCTACATAGCAGAAGTCAAGCGTTTCAGTTAGCTATAAGTGTAAGGATACTTAATAATAATAATAATTTATTAATATAGCACCCTGAGATAATTAGTGATCGCATGTACAGTGTAAGCATGCACAAACACACAGGGGTTAATTCACGCGGCCTAATGCTAATGCTGTGAGGAACTGGATGGGCCTTTAGCTTGTGATTAAATGTCCTTAAGTCAAGGGATGTTGCGATGTCGGTCGGGAGTGAGTTCTAGACTTTGGGAGCATGGAAATTGAAGGCATGGTCTCCAGGGGATTTGAGGTTCGATAGAGGTACATCCAAACGACCAGAGTCAGAGGTATGAGATGGATTAGTTTCTCTTGTTGATAATGTGCCTTCTCTAGTGGTTCGATATAAATATAGTTTTGCAACCATCTCGAATGCAATGAAGTGCTGCAATCATGATCCCTGCCAATACCTAAAACACACTGCCGATATGCTAGATGAAGTCGAAAACGTCCACCCAATATGACTCTAACATGAGACTTAACAAACTGGTTAGAGATGCCATACAAACAAAATGCTTCTAGCCACAAACTTATCTATCAGAGCTTTTCCAACTAAATTGTAGTTGCAAAGCAGTACTGCTAAAGTTCATGGATACATCGACCTGTCTTGTAGGGCTAACGGTGCTAATCCCATCTCAAAGAAATACTAAATACACAAACACTTTTGGAAACATCCAACAGATAGCTGATGGCATAAATCATCAACTGTGCAAAAACACAACTTTATAAGCCATCCATACTAATAGAGTCCCTGAACAGAGGCATTGGAAAGGGGGCTAACAATGGGCAGAACACTCTCTCTAAAACGACCCACACTGTTAGGTTTGGCCGGAATGGGCGTGGTCAAGGACTATACCCCAAAAACCTGTCTCTAGGCGACTATTGCTAGAGCACGTGGCTTTCCATTCATCTTAATTTGCTTCAAACCTTTAACAGATAGTTAAATCAGCAGGCAGACCCATATATAGTCAAATTACAGTGATTAGATTGTCTTAATATTAATAAAGTATAGTACATTTTCCTCACTGGGTATTATCTTAATGTTAGCTACTAACCTTTTTCATTGTCAACAGCAAAGAACTAACACTGCTCATGTCAGTGCTGAACCTACAAGGGATCAATACAACGTTCTCAGCTCGACAATGGAGAGCACTTTTCCTGGATAAAAGAGAACCATACAACTAAAGAAGGGCTCCTAGGCCCGTGACATTCTCTTGCAGATCATACCTTGATAGTTGACTTGGCAAGAGTCGAGGTACTGCCGAAGGATGTTGACCAGCATGTCCATGAACTGGTGTGAATAATCGGGCAGGTCCTGCATTAGCGTGCAGAGCTGGTCTACACATTCCATAACGGTATACGCACTGTGCAGCAGAGGTCGCTCGATTGATGTCTCGCGCTGCTCACGACGTTGCCGCCGGGGCTCCACAACACGTTTAAGGGAATCAAAGCCTGGAAAGTGCAGTGACTCGTCAATAAACGGCACATGCGCAAATGCACTTGTAAGGATGACAGACTGCCATGCCGGGTAACCAGCAGCTCATAATACTGGCAGTTCTCAAAACAACCTTTGCACGTTTGCTACTAGAACTCACACGCGGATAATGCCAATCTGCTACCTTCACTTACTAGCTGTTTCTTCCGTGATCAGACCTGAGATCTTGTCATGTATGTGCTTCATAAAGGTGTTTCCCACAAAGCCGGTCACAAAGTGGTGAAGCGAGCATGCTCTGCAAAAACACATGTAACAACCATAGGACCGGCATTTCTTGATTGACAAAGTAAGTAAGCAAACCATCGTTAAAAACAGATCGGACCCCAGCAACTAACTCACCCTGACTCCTGTCCCAGTGCCATCTCAATTTCACTAGTGAAGCTCTCGATCATTTTGTACACCACTACAGCAAGATACAACTGTCTGTTTAGGCATCAAGCACAACGCTGTGGCCAGAAGTATTTTGTAATTCTGATGCATTTTGAAGCATGTGTGCTCAGATACAGCAGGCAAAAGCCGTAAATTCAAGCTGCAAGTTCTTCAGATAGCAACAATCACTACCAGCCAGTCCCGTGACAATTGCAAGCAGCCATATACTAAAGTGAGATGGCCTTATGTCAGCAATGTGGCCGCAGCTCCTCCCAGTCAAGATCCTGATATTGGGCAACTCTATTTGCTCGCTGTCGTAAGCAAATCACCCTGCCCTTAAAGGTTGAATGGGTGAAGTATTGACGGTTGTCTGCAAAAGACCGTGAAATTCGGTAGTGAAAATGTAATGGTACAGGTTGCTTCTCAACATCCGGTGTCGGGCGTCTTCACAGGATTCAAGGAATTATGAATCAGAATGTCTAACTCAAAATTTTGCTTACGTTCTTCACGGGCTCGATTTCTGTTGGCAGCATGCATGACAACGATTTAAAGTACACTGCTGTGGCAGTAAAAGAGTTTCTCACGGACCCGGGAATACGACTTCGAGCCAACTGAAGTCATGCAGTGGGCAAGCCGAAGTCATGAAGTGGCAAGCCGACTTGACTCAATAGAACGTCTGGGGGACGAAGTCGACCGTGCTTATAAGGATCGGAGTTCGTGAAATTCGACCAGTTGTTTGAGGTTTTGAAGGATTGCTGGAGTCAATTCCTCCAGAAACGTGCCGGAACCTGGTGAGTCAATGCCGAAACAATTGGGTGATTCAATGCCGAGACAATTGGGTGAATTTATCAAAATTCGTGATGCCTCGACTGGTTTGTGATTGTTCCAAATAAACTACGTGTAATTATATACTTCTTAGCTTTTCTACATAATAAAACTGGTACGGAGTTAGAACCTATTTCAATCTTGCGTGTTTTGAGTAAAATGGTGTTCTGGTGGCAGGTGCATAGAACTTTTGGAGGGCAGTGCACACACATGCACACACACATGTACTATATATATATATATATATATATATATATATATATATATATATATATATATATATATATATATATATATATATATATATATATATATATATATATATATATATTAGTGCTAGACTGAGAAATCCACATACCCTGGGGATCAAGATTAAACTCAATATAAAAATAATAATGATTATATTAACGCATTTCAAATAGCCCTCAGAGAACTCAATCTCTTTCTAGGCACTTTACATTTGCTGCAAAGGAAGTACGATCGAAATATGACATCTTTCATGGACTGCTGGCCATAACAATTCCTGAGAGCATAGAATTTGCATGAGTTACACATATTTGTAACAAGTCGTAGATACTACTACCTCACTAGGTAAGGTGGTTGCTTTTCACGACCTCGGTCCCGAGGTCGTGGGTTCGAATCCTGTGGTGGGCGATCCTTTATTGCCGCTGCAAGCGGTGGTGATAACCATGAAGGCTCTTCTGTCGCTATACAAAAGAGGCTGTTTAATTAGCTAGGATTTTTTTACCCTCAGATCTTCAGCCACCACACGGTTTCTAGGTTTTAAAGGCGATCTCTGTGTAGCAACATCAAAACCGCTCTTGTACCCTCAGAAAGGTGTAACCGGCGGCATGTTCTGGTTGCGTACAGTGCATCTCTATCGCATGGGCTGGCCTCAACAGGTCAAGGAGAGATCCAGGTACCTTAGCTCATCATTTGCCGAGGCATTGTCGCTGACGACATGGGCCAAAAATGGGTTTTGCTGGATGGCATCCAAGAGGTAATGATAGTCACGTAACCACACCTCCCCAGATGTTTGCATGGGAACCATTGACTCGGTTGCCGACGAATGCAATTATTTACTAAGCCAAGCGTAGCAAACTGAAACTTAGTGCAAAACTATATTGACAGATTGTTACACTTTAATAATTAGTTTAGTTTCATGACTTACTCGAATGCTGGTATTAGCAACAATCGAACTCAGATCGACGGACCAAGAGCATAGAAACTTTTGGAGAGCAGTGTATATTGGGCCTTATTTGCAAAAGCATTAGTTGTGATTTATAAAGCATTAGTTGTGATTTATGTAATGGTTTTCCATAACCTGACATGAAAGAAAATACTTTCCTTTGCCCTTTTCGAATACAAGATAACTAAATTTCAAAATATCCCTCCCTACTCAAAAAGATGGAGTGTGATATAATATAAACTACTATTATCAATGGAGTTAAGGCCTCTGCAATTACGAAATGACACTTACGAAATACTTTAAAAAAATTGCTGCAGTGTGGTATCCTTGCACTCTGCAGCTTACACCAAGTCAAGTACAAAATCGAATCATCTCTCATTAACATATTAATGAATACAGGCATAGGAGCAAGGCAAGTAACATTCTAGTGCTCAACATTCTAGTACAAGCCTTGCATACCTGTTACATTGCTTACTGCTGGCTTGCATACCATGGCCGATTTCCCTTTGCTGGCTGCCAAAAGTGGGGAGAAATCCATGGGCAACACGTCCACAGAATCGCCCTAGAAATGAAGACAAGCGAATAACAGATTAATTGCATATCATGATGACTAACACCAAATCAGCTTACGGGATTGAGAGATTAAAGCACAAACCTATACAGTAACAAATGGAATTTTCAAGTAAGCAGGAGCGAGTGCATAAAATTAATATCGAAGTAGTTCTTGCTTGTTCATAGCTTATCTATTCATACTCAAGACAAACGCCTACATATATACGCTCACGAGTCAAAAACCTCAGTACGGCCACAGTTTCGGAGGCCGCACATTCGTTCGGTAATATGAGTTTTCTATGACACCAGCCTTATTAAAGTTATGAAAAGCATGTAAAAAATATGTATTGATAGGTCAAAAACCAACCCATGTGCTGTTGGTATGTATGCGTTTAGTATGAGGTAGCCCCATCATAATTCTTTATGACCTCTTTGTGTGGCCAGGCGTAAAAGCCACAAGCTTCTGCTTTGTCTCTTCTGCTGCAGCACATTCCGCAGTCTGGGTTAAAATCGGGCGACTGGCGCCACCGCACCAGCACCAAACAAAGATTCGTCAAAATAGTATTTCGGTCAAGTTATTTTTGGTCAAGCACGTTGGGTTTCAAAGCAAGACAGCTGGCGTAAGCACACTGTCAGGCCAACGTATAAATTTTTGAATGGCTTGACAAATTGCAAGTTCATGCAGCCATTAAGCACGAAAGGGCAGCAGTGTTCTCTGGTGGTGCTATACAAATGTATTATAATAATTATTATAACAATAATTACTATTATTATTACATGATTTGAGTCCTTAGCTGAAGAGCAGTAACCACTAATGGCTCGTCGAGTTCAACATATTGAAGCATAGCGATTATCTTGAAAGAAAAAAGTGCAACTCCAGTGTTTTGGGCTGTTGCCTTAAACACTGCACCACCAGGCAGCATGACAGGTGTACTGAGAGGGAAGGCACAAAAAGAACAATTCACAAGGAGAAATTGTTAGCAAAGCATACAATTTCTTTAGCTTTGCTTAAACTTCAAAATAGCAAATGTGGCAATGTCAGAAATAGAGGTTGGGTACAGCCACAGCTAAACGACCGAGGACACGCCGGTATTAGAAGAGCCTTAGGAGTTAAAATTCTGGACAGGTAGGCCTGAAGTTTAAAAATGAAAGCACTTAAAAGTAAGTGATGGCAAGACCTTGAAGATGATGTGCTACCTGATGAGGAGCCACTTCAGGTCGGAGACACAAAGTAATAATAATTAAGGCATTTTTACAGCACCCTAACGAAGCTAAATCTATTTCTAGGTATTGAATAATAATAATAAGAGTGGACTAAATCTCTTTCAAGGTACTTCATATATGCTGTAAAGGAAGCACAACGATTGCTTAGTGACAGCATGCAGTGTCAGCATACATACGCACACAAAGGACGATACACACGGACCTAGCACACGCTAGAAGAACACATAAACCTCTTTAAATGTCATCAAGTCAGGGGATGTCGTGACGTCAGTTGGAAGTGAATTCCCCATTAAGGCTCTTCTGCTGCTGTACAAATGAGGCTGCTAAATCAGCTAATATTAAGAGCACTTGCTCGATAGGTGAGCCAGTGCAAGTGGTGAAATGATGTAGTTGCAACGTTCACGACAGACAAGCCTAGCTTTAGTATTGAACTAACTATAAGCATCGTATTGCACAGGCAGGAAGATCGGCAAGCAGCAAGTTACAAAAGTTGAGTCGGGATGTCATAAATGCATGGATCAGTGGTATCCTTATCTTAGCACATGTGAATACGTCTGCAATGTTACAGGCACATAGTGTAAATTAGACAGACTTGAATGTGGAGCCAATCTGATCATCCAGCAAAGGTCCTTTTGGCACAGGAAACCCTGATTGCCAGAAGATGTGCTAGCCGTTCCAATTGTGAGGGTTAGGCTTTCCAATTTCTAAGTGACACTAGGCTTGCCCATTTAAGCTGGCTTTATCTTTATTTCAAATTTGCTGCCATCCAAGTGCGAATGTCGGCAATATATGCTGAAAGAGAGTTGAGAGGGTGTAACGTGTAAGAAGGCAGGAAGGGACGAAGCACAGATTATGTATCATCTACCTAGAAGAACAAACCTACATAGCTCTGGGCGATTACATCGGCAAGAGGAACAGTGTAAACTGTGAAAAATAGATAAAAAGAGATCACTAGGGTACCCCTATTTTAAGACGCTTACCAGATGAACGTTTGCCTTTAACATCAGGCCTTAAACCGTTGCAGTGCACGTCAGTGATGTTGAGGTGAGATTAGAGACTGAATAAGGATTTGGTGGTCAATGGTATCAAATGCTGCTTAGAAATCTAGAAGAACCAGAGAGAGATACTACCTTACCTAGGTCAACATCCTTTAAGGTCCTCATTATAAATTCACACTCGTGCTGACTCTGTGGACAGATCTTCTCTGAATTCTCACTGGAGCTAACTCGCTAGGTTCGATTCAACATTAGAGTTTAGCTGGTCTACCAGTACTCGTTTGAGTGTCTTTGATAAGAGTAGCAAGTGGAAGAAGACTGGGGAGAAATTATATGTTTTCTTGGTCAAGTGATCACTTCTTAGTTAATGGCATGGCAATAACCTCTGTATGGGATGTATAATCTGAGACTAAGGACGTATTTAGTATGTTAGTTATCGTGGGTAATAGCAAATCTAGGCATCTCAGACAAGAGACGGTATGTATGGGGACTAGAGGGCTAGCAGTCTCTTTAGGCTTTGAGATAACTTTGAGATGAAGTCAGCAGGTGCAGGCTCGAAGGTTGACATTGAAGTAAAGCTTGTACAGAACCGAGAGACCCGTGAGGATGTTACTTTGAGGATGGACTCTCTCACCTGTTTATCTTGCTTATGAATACGCTTCAAAAACGATCTGCAATTTTGCCATGAGGATCGCTAGGTGTGATCCTGGCCAAGAGCGGTTAAATAGAATCCTGGCAAATGAGCGGTTAAGTAGATAGTTGGCAGTCGACATCAGCACTTTTGGATTGTGCATCTGTGATTCAACAAAGCTCTTATAGAAGCTAGATTTGGCCTTAGCTAGGATGGATTGGAATGACTTACGATGGTCCGAAACGCCAGTCGATGGACAGTCAATTCTGATATTTGCTATACTTTTTCAAGCTTCTGCTTAGTAGGTCTAGCTAGGTTATCATCTGCGGTAAACCATGCAACCTATGCAAAGCCACCAACTACCGACAGAGCTCAGCTGTCTAGCATGGGTGCCCTGTACAAATTTCTTGATGAATAAGCATTTTTAGCTAAAACCTGCTATCTAAAACTAAACAAACATTTTGTAGCAACCATAATTCATTCTGAAAGACTATACAGCCACACCGAGTAACTACCCTACATCAGAAAAGACTGTTACTACCAACGATATTGTCCAAACCACGATGGGAATAGGCACAAAATACAGACTCCATGACCTGACAGCCAGGCCTATGTCTTCAAGTCAGCATGAATGCACTGCCTTCCTGATGCACGTGACCCTGATCAAGCATGGCGATAGCAAGCTTGCATCCTTGTCACACATTGGCTTCATAGCAAGCAATCGCATATTACTAGCTGATAAGATTCAGTCCTTTGGCCACGCATGTAATCCGTGAGCAACGAGGCGTGTGACGTTCGACTAAACTGGAACAGTGGATCCTGAAATTATAATCAACGTGCATAATGATTAGATGCAGCAGCTCGTATTAACAAGCACAGTAAAATGCAAGCCTGAAAACAGGTGCTAGCTTAAATCGGCAGCTGCCGCAAGTTGAACATTATGCACACCAACCCGAGTCCATGAACTGATGCCTGAAAAACGCACCTTTTTTTGCCGCCCTTTACGCTTCATGAAATATGACGAGACATCAATACGCTGAGCCTTCTCTGACATGTCAGCATCGAGATCAGTGGGCACAGGCTTGGCAGCATCGTAGCCCTTAGATGTCTCTGTTATGTATTCTTTAAGCGTAATTTCAAGTACGAGTTGAATCTTATTCCACACCTCTGTAATGTCGTACAGAGCCATGCCCTTATAGGGATTCGTCGGGGAGCCCTTCACTCTTTTCAAGTGACATATGACGGTGTTATGAAAGTGGGCAATGCAGCGAAACTGCTCGAACAGCAGGTGCAGCAGCTCCGACAGATACAGAGGCTGCTCCTGCAAGGACAGATTAACCTCTCCTTGCTGGTAGGCACTAGAACGTGAGCAAAAACCAGCAGGTCACTGCGACTGCCAGAGTGAAGAAAATTATACGGCTGCCAATGCTCATTTGACGCAATAGTCGTGAAGTAGGTCTTCGTCTGAGACGAGGTTGGGGTGAGAAAATGCTAGGGAAACCGTGTAGACCATGCAAGAATTCGTGCACAGCTATAACTTGGAGAAGGGCAGCAGAGGAATCACGAATGCACATCACTCGAGAGCCCGCTGGATCAGGTTCAGAGTGCGTAAGGACCCATGAACATATTTGAATGCAAATGATTCAGTCGGATGACATGTCGAATGTCATAGCGTATATTTGCATCGTTTTTCAGTCGGGTGCCTATTTTTCTTTGTGCAGTGATCGGTTCCTGCTCGACGCTCTGTTTGTCAAACATCAACATACAGCTACGGCTGCGTCCGAGAGCCGGTAAACTTTCAAAATGGATTACACGCCTGAAGTGAGTACACCAAGCCAGCTGGCCGGGGGTAAGGAGCTCCCTGCCCCCACCACGCAGAACATGCAAGCACAGGACTTACCTGTCACCTTCTCTCAGGTGGAGACGACTGGGCCGGAGCAGCTCCGGTGTCTGGGAGATGAGAGAGACACCAGACACCTACTTGGCTTGTAGTCTTTTGTCATGCTAGCAGCACTGGTGGAAGTATGATCTCGGTGACTTTTGAAAACTACGAGCAGTGTCTTGAGCTGACATTTGCTGCTCGACATTTGCTGCTCGACAGCAAGCTAGTGAGGGCCTTTCAGCAACTGGGTGCTGGACTCGAACCCTGATGCTACAGCACATGTCAAGTGCATACAAAGAGATCTAGCTCTCTCAGGGCGCCATACAAATGTCTTTTTCTAATTATTATTAGCTGACCAACTGGGTCGCCCTGTAAAGCAGTGCACGTTTCGCACGAAAGCATCGACACGCACGTTCCTCATGCCATGCACATAGCACACGAGAACGGCATAGAGTTCGACGCAGCAAAGAGTGGCCATCTGAAGCCGCCACGCTTCACGACGGCTGCGCGCACACCGCACACGTACGTGTCGACGAATTGCTGCGACGCTCGGCGCACCACCTCCACGAGCTCGGTCGCCATCCTCTGCTTGATGGCGCTGACTGCTGCGGGCACCTCCCTCATCACGGCCAGGCACTCCACAATGATGGCAAGAAAATGACCTGGCTGCGCCTCCGGATCGCCGCCGAGCTCCTCTGCCACGCGCTCGCCCGCTGCTGGCGCTTCGCTGCTCGCCGCGAGCACGGCGCTGCCACGCTGAACGCCGCCGCTGCCGTGCAGCGAGCCGATGCGCCTGAAGACCATGACCGTCCGCTTCACGGACACGACGTACAGCAGACGATGCAGCTCATCGATGAGCTTGGCGAGGAAAGCCTGCGGGTGAAACAGCGTGAAACGGCGGTGGCTTGAGCTGCCGGTCATTCCGACTGACGAGCAGCAGCA
The DNA here is from genome assembly GCA_009760855.2 of Cristatella mucedo. Taxonomy (NCBI): domain Eukaryota; kingdom Metazoa; phylum Bryozoa; class Phylactolaemata; family Cristatellidae; genus Cristatella; species Cristatella mucedo. Next base: position 11,299,333 of record WPIO01000004.1, on the reverse strand, counting down.
GCCTACCCGCCACCACCACCACCAGCAGCTCAATAGGGCTTGTCGGGGGCCTTATGTGAGCCAAGACCGCAGGCAGGGCAGCCGGGGAGACCGCCGGCAGGACAGCCGGGAGGACAAGCTGCGGACGCAGTGGCATCTCTCTAACCCAATCTGGCCATCAGCGGCAAGGCGTGGTTAGAACACTGTTCTAGTTGGTTGCCGGGCCACCACGGCTCCACATGCGATCGCGCTGCATGCACCTGGTGTATACCTCGCGGCGCTTTTCCATGTCGGCAGCGATGTCCGTCATAGCCTCTATGTCTCTGAGGTCGTGGCGGAGAAGGTGCAACGAGTGGCAGAGTAGCTCTGTGGCGTGTAAGTAATACTTCTTCTCCAGGTATAACTCAATTTTCTCTGGCGCATCGCACACGGACTCGCTGTAACAAAGAATAGCTGCCAGTTAACGCTCTCAGCCCCGAACAGTTCTAGTGCATTTCCAAGGATCAGTGGACATCCTTAGGCACGAAACTCACAATGCATGGCTGGGGGTATCTAAACATGCTCAGTGATTCTACAGCATGATAGGGGTTGGCTGCCATCCTTCCTGCACATGATAACAGCATGAAAAAACGTCCACCAGCAAGGTAATACATCCGAACGAATTAGCTTCTGCCAACACAGAGCTTTGTCTCCATTTTTTATTACTTGCTGCAACTCAACCTCATGTGCAGCTCAATAACGTTTTTTAATTCAGGTTGACGCGAAGATGTGCTTGCATGGTACCATGATATTAGGCTAATCCGGCAGTGGTTTTTTTGCAAAAGCTCCTCGGATACCTGCATGAGACGAGCACCACAAACAGTAAACCTAAATGGCTTTGCAGAGATATGAAATAGTCTTCCGACTGCCCAAACTTACATATTCTCCAGTATGGAAACAATTGTTGCCTGCTCAATGCTGTCAATCCAGAATTTTCTCAGCTCATCCCGCTTACAATGAAGAAGGCTCTTACAAGAGAGCAGGTTATCTTTGATTCGTGCAATCCTTGTGCGCGAGTCTGAAGCAGCACAAATCGAAGCATGTCTGCATCGCACAGAGAACAGCAACTGTATTGGTAGAGTAAAACCTCGACATAGAGATTTTGCAACAGCTCACACAAAACAGAGCAAAATAATCATACCAGAAAGTTTGTCTGAGATCGTCGTGAAAGCAGCAATAAGCGTCGTCAGCTGCTGGTGGTGCTCTTCAAATGAAAAGATTCAGAGATGCAACTCAGCTCCAGCACGGCATAACTGCACAGGAGCAGACAAAAGTGCAGTTTTTACATGATCACAAAAGGGGATCGCACAGGTGAAGTCAACACTTACGGTTCAGCAGGCCATCAAGCTTGCGATCGCACTCTTGGAAAGCTTTGTCAAGCTTTGCTTTTTCATTCTCACGTTGTTGGGGCGATGAACTATAAAGGAAGAGCTGGTGTTTGCAAAAACTCCCCGAGCTACCACAAAGGTTCACTTAGACGAAATCAGACACATCGGATGTGAGCAGAGCCACTAGAGTGCAGGAAAAAATGACATAACTAAAGTGAACTGCCTTTTTCCCAATGCAAATCGGGCTTCTGGGACACTAGCAAATGAATAGAATTCGCTTCATTCGTAGGAAACAAAAGGGTTAGAACGTGTTCGGATTTCTTATCCATTGAAGCCACCTCACGTGTTCCATGAGCACGTACATCAGAATTAATCTACATGAAGCAGTGACCAGAAATGGCAGCAAACCTCTGCGTTGCTTTGAACTTCAGGCCCAGTTAAAGTTGAACTTGAACTCCAGTTAAATATCCCGAGTTAACTCTGCGACAAGCTCTGAGTAAATGGTGAGAGCAACAGGACCTCCAACCGGTTGTAAACAGGGCCTTTAAGCTTTTGGCTATGCTTTCTTTCCTGCGATAAAGGATGCTCTGTCAGGAGTCGAATCGAGGCACTCAGCACCAGAAGGCAATGCACTTGCAAGATAGTGAGTGCACTAGAAGCACGAGGGACGACTTGGGGCCATGCGAGCCAAGAAAGTCTTGCGGTGGTATCACCCCGACCACTAAGTCCATGCATGCCGGATGAAATATCATGCGGATGCACTGGCTGAAACATGCTCTTTGCATAAGTTGTTGACAATAAATGAAGTAAATAATTAAAAGATGTCTTCAAAACAAAGAGGGAGATGCTAAATGTTCAAGCAAACAGTGCTCGTCCAGCTGCTGCTTTTGCCATTCCATAGATAATGCATGACTTCCTAGAAAAGCAACACGTGTTTACTAGAGCAATTCTCTTTATAAATTGGATGCTCGTCACACTTGGCCCAGTGGTTAAGGTGCTCGCCCCGGTCAAGGTCTGGCCGACGTCGTGAGCTCGAACGTCGTGGCATATGTGAAGCGCCTGAATAGAGATTAAGTTATTTTAGGGCGCTATGCAAATGAATCATACATTTATCTCGATGTTTTGGCCTACAGAGCCTGCTCGACTCCTCCCAGTGAGCTGCAGTCATGCCAGGGCTACGACAAATAAAACATTGTCTGCTACAGGGCTAATTATCAGGGGAGCTACACCATATTGAATTGGAGTTCTTTGGCCGACCGTTCCAGTGTGAGAAACAATATCCGAGCGCATGCAGGCTTCCTAACCTGCAGAACACTGGTCAAGCATTCCAAGAGTGAGCTGGCATTTTGCCACTTACGCTTTGCCCGTGTCACGCTCTGTAAACAATGCAACTCAAAAAGTACCGTCACGCAGAGGCGCCGAATAATTGTGTCGTGAGTACCGGAAGAGGCCCAATACCGAAAGTCTACTTTGCTGGTTATCCACAATGCATGCGAGTGCTGAAATGAACCGTTTGACAGCATGCATAAAAAGGTGCAACAAAACCTTGCTTGTCATGCCTCCTGAAGCTTTGGTGACAAGCAGCTTCGCCAAACCTACTAGGGGAAGTATGCATTCATTCACTGCTGGTGGATAATAAAACTACTCGACTGACCATTCGCAGGATCAGTCATTGCACATCAAGGAAACTGTTCGTTTACTTTCCTTTGCTCTAGCACTGGTCTATCTTCCAGAACACACACTGAGCACAGAAACGAGTATTGCAAAATCCTGCATAATGCAAGATCTAAAACAGCAGACGGTCGTTGCTAACTTGTTTGGACAGCCTACTCCTTTTTCTCAGCCTCTCTCTCTCCCGCATTTTGCATAGCAGGGTCATGAAAATGCTTGGGCGTTGTGTAACTGATGCATGGGTTTGCTGCTACCTAAAACGCATTGCTAGCTCTACAATCTTTCTCAAACCATGCATGACTTAAGCCTATATATAAATGTCCTCTGTGTTTACTCTACATCTCATTTAACAGCCCTTCAAGTAGAGCCACGGGACATCCATGCTCTAGCTAGCTGTATCACGACAATTAGCGCGGCTTCAGCATTGGAAGAGGCAGGGCTGGCTACACACTGCACATACTGATCAAATAATAATGATAATAATAATAATAGGTCGTTTGCATAGCAACTAAATATAACTTAATCTTTATCCACGTGCTTTGCAACTTGCTGCAAGAGAATCAATAACCGTGGGATTAGTGGTATGCGCATCCCCAAGCGTGCAAAAGCAAGCAAGTATCATGCTTAGGCCAGCATACTAAAGTAAACATGACGACACTCATGACCATCGAATGGTAAGACCTCTGGCTAGTAAGATGCACTGAATTATGCACATCTACACATCCAAAAAAACGGACAAAAAGAAAAACCGGCAAGTTCCCTGGACCAATGCAAGAGTTGACCGGAGCATGTGTGTCTTTATCTGAGACTTAAAAGATGCAATGTCATCATCGTACGTGGTGACCGTGGCTGGAAGCCTGTGACTCTGGAGGAAATGTGCCCATATAATGACGAGTCGTTTTAGAAAGGATGCCTAGATTATGAGCAGAAGTCCGGTGAGTAAAGCTAGCTGAACCGATCTTGGGGGTTATCTCTTCCCACTTTGGGGTGAGACTAACCAGGAACATATTTACAATATCTGTTACGGTGGGTGGGTAGCAGCAGGTCTATTCACCCTATAAGGAGAATTATTAGAATGGGGTCTAGTAGGCTGGTGGCCTTTTTAACCTGGGATAAGAACTTAGTGACAAGTGCAGTTGAGATGGGCATGAAGGAAGTGAGAGAAGATGAGTAAGGCGATGAAGCAGTTGCAGTCCTGAAGGGGTGGCAGTTAGGAGATTTAACTACCTAATTCGGCCTATCTTACCTATGAAGAATTTGGAGAAATGCTCTGCTGTGTCACCATTGGGATCAGAGGACAGTATGCTTGCTTGAGTGGTTGGTTAAGTAGATGGTCGATAGCAGACATTAACATTTGTTGGTTATTGATCTGTGATTCTACTATTTCTCTTTAAAATTTTGACTTAGCCTTCGCCACAGTGGATTGACATAAACTACAATAACTTCCAAATGTCAAGCAGTGAACAGCGAGTCCTGCCTTTTCGGCGGCATTCTCAAGTCTAATTTTTAGTGTTCCTTACTCTTTTTTATGTCGGCCGTTAACCAGAGGATGTCTCGGCAGGGACAGACCAATCGTTTAGTGAACGGTGCAAACACATCAAGGGCATCGTCTAGCGTTGAGTTGCAGCATTGCATCAAGGAGGGAAGGATGGTGGGAGCGTCGATTAGAAGGGCTAACAGCATCAATGTCAAGAGACTTCAGGCTTCTTGACATAAACATAATTTTTGATGTCGAAAGACAAACGCTTTCCAGGGAGAACAAAATATTCATATGATCACACGTGCTGAAAGGGGTGACGAAAGGGAGTCGATAGGGTTTATCGCAAGAGAATATTTGATCAAGATTGTGGCCTTTTATTTGTGCAGGAGCTTGAGCATAAGCCAGTGAGGCAGATGGACTCAGGTGAATATGTCGGATAAGATGGTTTATCAAAGTGGATAATGAAATTATCTAGAATGAGAACAGGGTGATTCTTAGTGCAAAGAACTATACAACCAAATGCCAGCAGAAGAGCAGGTATGCCTGGGTAGCCATTGGGTCATGAGCATGCTAAGCAGCAGCAGAAGTACAGCACTGTACCTTGACGACAGAGTCCGTATGACTGATGACAACAAGCCCTGATTGAGCTGCAAGTATATAAAATTCAATCATATCTGCCAACGCTATGCATCCATAGCAAAACACACTGCGATCTACAACAGTTCTCCACATCCAAGCATTACACCCGAAGCACCCTCCATAGGCTAAAGCAGAACCAGAGTATTGGATTATTGTACAAAGGGTCAAAAGCCTTGATTGCACAAGGAGCAAAGCTGTGCTACAAGACTCGACAACACATCTGGAAATGTTGCCGGTGGAGTTTTTTCACCCAATATACATGGACCACAGCTATGCGAGTTGCTTTACCTTTCCGGTGCTTGTCCACGGAAACGTTTGCCACATTCATGAATGGCAAAACTCCTTTATTTAAGCAGTCGAGCAAAAAACAACATTAATCTGGTAAAGAACTGCTACCAATGATTACGCGGTAAGTAAACTGACTGCCTAGCTAATTAGCATGCATTGAACCCAATTAAAAATACTCTTTATCCTGTTGCAGTGCACTCAATTGGGCTGCTTCAGAGAAATTTATAGATTTTAGTCCCAATTACACATGATCAAGAAGGTTTAAAGTAAGTTCTGGAATGTAGACTGTCGTGCCCTTATGTAAATCGTGAATCGTTCGAAAGTCAAGCTTTTCCTATAATCATGGTTTCGTGAGCTAACGTCAGCATATGACTTAGTCGCTCCTTTGCACATTCTCATTCAGGCTATCTCAATGGAAGACTGCAGAATAATGATGTGAATGAAAAAAAGATATCCCGATAGATCACTGAAGTATGGGGTACCTCAAGGCTCTGAGCTTGGTCTGCTTCTCTACAAGGTTTATACTCTCCCTCTTGCCGAAGTGATCGCCAAGTACAATCTAGGCTTTCACTTCTATATGGATGGCACTTGGCTGTACCTATGTTTTTATCCTTACCAGTACTACAGCTCGACGAACCCTCTCACCTTGCTTGCTGCATCTATTGTTGACATCTGTACATGGATGGCAGCAAGATTTCTCAATTTAAACTACAATAAAACCAACTAATGGCCAAACCAAGTGTGACTTGTAAATTGGAAAGCTTAATGCTCAAAATCGGCTCTGCCTGCATAACCCCTGTTGAATATACACAAAATCTAGGTGCCCTATTGCAAAATGATCTTTCGCTAGACTACCACATCAGCTCCAAAGTAAAGCCTGCCTACTTTCAGCTACATAAAATTGCTAAAATTCTGGCTTTCTTAGACTGGGATACTACATCCCAATTGATCCGTGAATTTGTGACATCCCGCCTCGACTTCTGCAACTCACTGCTTGCTGGTCTCCCGGCCGGTGCAGTCAAATGCTTACAGTGGGTACAAAACTCTGCAGCTGGGCTTACCTTCGTGAGCATCACAGTTGTCACATCACATCACATCTCGACGAGCTGCACTGACTCCCAGTCAAGTAACGCATTGACTTCAAGGTTTGCCACTCTCCCCATTCTCTGGAGCCAGCATACCTATCACAACTGCTCCCCCACCAGGCTAGGCATCGTTCTGCTGCTTTTCTGAATCAAATCGTTTACCTACACCTCCTACGAACCTCACATCTTTGGAGACCGTGCATTTAGTTCGCATGCTCCCAAAGCCTGTAACTCACTTCCGACTGGCGTCAGGACATTCACTGACTTGCCGACATTTAAAAAGAAGCTAAAAACACATCTATTTATCACAGCATTTAGTGGTTGCTAGTGATTCCTCTTTTGAGTGCTTGTGCGTGCTGACACTGTGCATGCTGCCACTAACCATATTTGCCTACTGATCCTGTACATACCACTTCTAAACATGTTATGCTTTTTGGCATTGTTCATGCTACCACTAACTATATGATCATGCTTCAGTTTGTCGTATTCACCCAAAGCCAGGAACTCACTCCAAACAGATGTCCGGCACGCATTGACTTTATATTTAAAAATAAGCAACAAACTCGCCTGACCCTCATAGCATTTGCTGGGTCTGAATGCATTGTTCTTTGTGTGTGCTTATCTGTGCTGATACTTCGCGCGTTATCACTAACCAACTAATATGCTTCATTTGCTGCAGATGCCAACTGCCTAGAATTATTTATTTCTCTCTGGGAGCTACAAATATCTTATGATTATTATTGTTATAGTCAGCCAAAATCAATACAGGAGGCTAGTCGAGATCTGCCAGCGCTCTTCTATTAGACCTTTCTAGCCTCCCTCTCATACACAGTCCATGCATCTCAGCCGACATAGTGGCCAATGGCAAACGTTCGGATTCTATCTCGCAGTAAATGCAGTAAACGCGGGCGTAAATCTAGTTTCTCCGAGCTTTCGCTTGACCGGTGTCCGGGATGATAGAGAAGGACCGGTCGACAGGCAAGGAAAAACAAGTCACGACGACCGGCCATGATTAAAACAACAGACACGCTCGATGCCGCTACAAGCACCGCGCTTCTTACGTCGGGCGCCTTGCTAGACGAGCCGGCCTTCGCTGGCGTCCCCGCGTTAGGTCTGGGCGGAGCAGAAGCCATCGCACAGACCGGATACAGGAAGCACCCCTATCTGTGCGGCGCAACAGCAGCTGAGGTCGCGCCCGCGACCCGCCGCTGCTGCGAGACTTTTGCATGCCGCCGCCGCGAAACTAACGACCCCTGGCTGAGACAACAGTGCAGGCGACTGCGCTGGAATATGTGTGCGCATTGGATAACTTGCCGAACAGTGGCATCCGACCGACGGTAGTGGGTTCGCTTTAGCATCTGGCCCAAGCAAAAGGTGGTGGTAAGCTTGCCCGTGCTTGCGCATGTCGCTCTATTAGGCCTCTGCTCCAAGGTTAATAAAGGGAACTAGAAAGGCATCAAATAGTATTACAGAAAGATAAATAGAGGCAAATGGACATGTAAGCTACATAACCCTGCGCTGAATGCGTGACTAGAGCAATTAGAAAAATGCCATCGATAGAATGCCGCCCGTGCATTACGAACGAAGTCCCGTGCTTGCTGTATTTGATAATGATGATAACTGGACGGCTTGACCTAGGGAATTTCAGGTCTATAAAGTTTGCCGCCGTCGTCATGCTTGTACTATCCGAGAGCAGAACGCGCGAGATGTTTTAGACACCTCAGTCGTCTCGTCCCAAGCGTTTTCTTCCGCGGTCAAAAAATCTGGAGCGGCGGCTGAAACGACGAAGTCCTCCGGCTGGAGCGCTGGGGCGGCCTGCTCTTATTGGGTGGCTGCTATCCCAACAGCGACCCAAACGCACGGCCAGATGCACCCGCGAATCGCTGCACTCTCTCGCTTTCCGGAAGTTGATTAAGAATGGTACCTCGTCAGCCCTTTCTTAATGCTACAGGATGAGAAAAGCGACTCGAGCTGCACAGACTAAAGGGTTGGGTCGCGAGTTGGGAAAGGCGGTCTCTTAGCTGTGACCGTGTTGATGACTTCGCGGGCCTCCTCACCCGCCAGTGATGCGTCAGCCGTTGGACGGAACTGTAGCGCCCGGCTGGCTTTGGCTGAATTTTAGCGCGAACAAGAGCTGTTCGGCGGCGGGCTAGAGCCCCTTTGTCCTGGAGCAGTGAGCCAGAGAGGAGCGTCAGTGCGGTTAGAGAGGAAGCGCTTAGGAGCAGGCCAGGAAGCTCTGAGACGAGCGGCGGCGATTCGGCCTTTAGAATTGGTCCGATACTCGCGGAAGCTGCTGATAGATGTTGGCTGGCCTGTCAACCCCCGCCTTCCCCCTTTCCAAGAAAGAATCTTCTGGAACCCATTCGCCATTCAAGCTGGACGGAGGTACCCTTCCAGTGGCCTGGGGACGGTAGTAATTCCTTTCTGTAATGGGCCAAGGTGTCCGGGCCCAATACCACTAAGCTCTTGCCCATTGTTCCAGCTAGGTATTTAAGAGTCGAGCGACGCTCGCTCTTGGCCTCGTGTCTTTTTGTCTGTGGTCTTCTGTCTTTGGTCCGGCTCCGCCGTCGGACTCGTTTTCTCTGGAAGCGAGGGAGGAGGGCGGGCTGTTCGCCAGCGATTGACGGAACAGGACGAGACAGCTCTAGGAGGATTCGGTGGAACCCCACCGAACACGGTCGTATCGCGCCCGAGCTGGCATTTTGTGTGTTCATTCGTGTTTTGTGTTTCTTTTGTGTCGTGTGTGTGCGCGCTAGCACGTGGTCTCGGCATAGGGATTTGCCGGCGCGAGCTAGGCGTAGTTGGCGTGTGTGGAGCTCTAGTTCACCGGGTAGGGTTTAGGCTCCGGGTCGCGCTTCAGTGTGGAGAAGTATTTCCTCCGCAGGAGTGCTTGAGTTGGCGTGTGTGGAGTATTCCGGTCGCACTGGTGGAAACCGAGTTCTAGTTCACCGGGTAGGGTTTAGACTCCGGTTCGCACTTGAGTGTGGAGAAGTACTCCCTCCGCTCGAGTGTTTAAGTTGGCGTGTTTGGGGTATTCCCTCGGCACAGGTGGGAACGGATTCCTAGTTCACCGGTTAGGGTTTAGGGTCCGGGTCGCGCTTAGTGTAGAGGAGTATTCCCTCCGCAAGAGTGTTGAACGTGCGAGGAGTGTGGAGATAAAGCTGAACTAGACGCGCAGCGACTTTGTGCGCTTGCGAATAAAGTTCAGTAAAATCCCCAATTTGTGTGTCTTGCTTCCAATTCACGCCGCGGACTCACGACCCCGTTTAGTAACGGTAAGCAGGTCAGCGTCAGAAACGCTCGTTTCGTGGCGGCCAGCTTATTGCGCGTAGGCGCGCACCGAACGGCATTAGGCGATAGGCTACGCCGCTAGGTAAGCGGCAGGTCAAGCTTACCCCGCCGAGCCTTCGGCGTTACAGAACTGCGACGTGAAATGTTCCCGAATGTATGTATCTCCATCTGTAATTCCATAAAACCACTTCGACTAGTGAGTGTTGCGCATGAGAGTTTTCAATGGCGCTCTCATAGCCCAAGCGGCTTTCGGTACGCATTCGGTAGCCAACAGACTTCATCCTGTAGTCGTCAAGTGAATAGCATGGAAGTAGCAGCTCAGGACAGCTGGAAATTATGAGCAATAGTCGGCAGTAGATGTCGCTGCGAATGGAACAGATAATTGATTGTCCATAGAGGACCAAAGGGCACGAAGAGGCTGAAACTGGTGCAGCAGTTCAGCTAGGTGTGCAGGTGCCAAGCCGTGGCAGGCCTTGTGGGTCAGTGTAAGAACTTTGCTCTGTATCCGTTGATCAACCGGAAGCCATCGAAGCTCCTCCGGCAAAGGAGACCCATGGTTGAACCTCTGGGATTTGTTAACTATAGCCATTTAGGCTCTTTTGTCGTTATGTAAACGAGGCTATTAGATCAGCTAAATTTTACATTACTTTACTTCCTGTCAGGCTCACCACGTACGGCGAGATGTAAATGATAATATATCTAATTCACAAGCGACAAAAAACGCCCCCCCCCCCCCCCCGCCAAGCGTGAGCATATCTGGCTAGCTTGGCCCTTGTCAGCTCCGCCTTTTAAAGTGTTCTTCGGACAGAGGTCAGCATTCTGGAGGGCGGAGGTACGGATGTGCACAGGGGCAGCTCTCAGGCTAGCTGCGATACAAGCCCTTGCCTTACTCGGTTACTAGGGCGCCTAGGGCAACCTGTAGAGCGGGTCTAGCCAAGTAGCACGGCTCTGGCTAAGTAGAACTCGGGGTTGGGACCCATTAGTTAACTGGGAGCGGAGCGATGGGAGTAATCTGACAGCGAGACCTACTCAGGTTAGAATGAAGCTTCGGGCAGACGATGCGGTCAGGATGTGGACCGACTAAACACCACAACAGCTAAAGCTCGAGGCTGATATGCAGGCACAGGAAAGCCACCAGCCGAGGGTTTGGAACGACTTCACAAATAGAATAAACGTAAGAATGGACACCTGAGGCTAATTTATTGCTTTGCTATTCGTAGGGTATGGTTGATGGCTTTGTTATTCCTGCTACGGCCAGTTATAGCCCAGCGGTGTTTATGGCGCCGCTGCCGGTTTATGGACCATTGCGATTTATGGCGGCGATGTTTTAACGAGATTGCAAGTCCGGGCCTGCAGAGGCTGGGCAGTTGCTACTAGGACTTCGGGCAGCGCTGTCGCATGCCCGAAGTCGCGAAGGACAAAATTGTACCCAATAATACATTTACAGATTCTCCCAGATAAGGGCGGTCATCGCGATCACTAGAGCCAGCATGGCTCCTTGCAATTGGTAAAACACTGCCTGCCGTATTGTAATGTAATGTATCTCCCTCTGTAACTCCACAAAGTCATTAAGACAATGTGGGTGCTACGCAGGAGAGTTTATATAGCGCACTCACAGCCTAAGCGGCTTTCGGGACGCATTCGGTAGCCAACAGACTTCGTCTCACGCAACAAAGAGAAAGTGGGAAGCATAGCAGAGCCAGGAGACCAGTTGAGGTAGTGAGTAGCATGGAAGTTGCAGCTCAGGACCGCTGAAAAGGATGAGCCATGTTGTCGATTTCATCTTCGGTTGTGCTATTGCTCGCATATTTGCACATACTCAACGGAATCCTTCGTCAGCCCCATCCCCTCGCTCCACCAAAAGCTCCGGCTTCCCTTGACCCGTATACCAGTACAGCTAACGGTGCTTTTCCGACGACACTCCATTCATGGTGAAGGAATCCTTCGCAACAGCTGGCTATGTTCCGCATGTAAGAGAATGTTTGGGCATGTAACGGGAGCACAACATACTGCTTGTACAGGAAATTATCGCGACCAACTTGGCCCTTGGAATCGGCCTTGGAAAAGCTCAGAAAAGAGCTTGTTACTTATTCAGCGTTTAAATTGTTTCAGAAGAGCAGCGATTTTTTAATGAGAGCGGTAATTATTTTTTTTCGCGAAAGCGGCAGTTCGATGAGTTTTCTCGACCATCTAAACCTTCAATCGGACATAATTGAGAGCTATTGAGATCGAATCGAAATTTTGTAAATTTGGCGCGTCCCGCATAGCTGGGGATAGACAACAGCACGGTATCAGTCAATTGCCTGAGAAAAAGTCCCTCTTTTTTGAAGAGCTTGGCGATCCTGGTCTTAAACGCAATTTATCGCTGCTCCTATCCGTTAGTTTCTGTCGGACGCTCTATATAAATTATACGATAAATTTAGTAAACTCGCAAGAAAAACGCACAAACAAGAAAAATACAAACCATGAATGCACCTGTCAAAGAGTCTGACGAACGGCCGCAGTGCATTTAGTTCTGATGCAGCGACATGTAAAGTCGTGCTGCCGATTATGGTATGTATTTTCCAGCCGTCCTAAGCTGCTAATTCCACACTACTCACTTTCTCGGCTGCCCTGCTGACTTGTCTATGCATCTCGCTTTTCCTTTGTTGCTTAAGAGGAAGTCTGTTCGCAAATGTATGCGTACCGAAAGCCGCTCAGTCTATAAGTTTGCTATAGAAAACTCTCCTGAGTAAAAAAAATTGTCAGCTGATTTAACAACCTCATTCATACAGCTCCGGAAGAGCATTTATAGCTACTACCCCCCCCCCCCATGCAGTGAGTGGGCCGTCAGGATTCGCACACACCCACTTATTCTTCGTGGCTTCGTGGACCTACAGACATATATGATTATATTCCATTAGGACTATGAACAACTACTACTGGAAATTGAGGAGAAGTATTTAGTTACCACAGAAAGCCCAAAAACAGATTGCTTGCGACAGACCACTGTATTTATATGGCACCTATGTCATTCCGTAAGCAGAGATAACGGACTGCGAACGACCGAAGTGGACCGGCGGACCATCTACTCAAAAATGAAAACGAGTGGACTGTGCAGAAGCGCTAGAATGCGGCTGCGACAAGCCATAGACTACGACTTCTTGCGGTAGAACTCTGCACTACGAAGCAGCGGTAAACATTTACGACATGCACGTGCGGCCATGGCCGCATGGACTGCAAAAGAATCGCTGCTGTGTGAGTCCTTTTTTAAATATAAAATGTAAATATAATTCATTTGTATAGCGCCATAAGACAACTTAATCTCAATTCATGTACTTTACATATGCCGCGGGGCTCGAGCCCACGACCTCGGCCAGACCTTGGTCGGGGCGAGCACATTAGCCACTAGGCCAATCCAGCGATCGTCGTGCTGGACTCCTCGCACCGGCCGCACCGCCTCTGTTGGTGGAAGACGACCGAACGTCACGCCGTGCCACTGATATTCTAGCGAGTGACGGAACTCGGAGCCCTGCTGCTTTCCACCTGACGGTCGAGAGCTGCTGATCTCCGTGAGGGTTTGGCCCGCTAACCGCGATCTACCCGATGCTGCTCCTACCCCCCCCCCGACTCGTAGCCGCTCGCGTCTCGAGCCTCAGGCATTAATTTAATTTACGCCGGGGGGGGGGCAATTCAGAGCTCCTCTCTCGCTCTTGCTCCCTCTCTCTCTCTATCTATATATTTGTCTACCTATCTATCTATCCATCCGTCTCTCTCTCCCTCTCTCTCTCTCTCTCTCTCTCTCTCTCTCTCTCTCTCTCTCTCTCTTTCTCCTTCTCTCTCTCTCTCTCACTCAATCGCTCTTGCCTGACGACTCTTAGGTTCGTGCCGCTCATGAGACTCGCGATACCGGCTGCCGCTGGAGACGCAGCCACTCTATGCCGGTAACCCCTCTCCTCCTCAGGGAATCCATGGAGAACGAGCCAGCACTTGCAAAGCACCGCTCGCGAGCTGGGCTGCCGTGCGTACACGAGAGGTTGTCTGCGAGCAGATGTATGAAACTCTGAAATGTCACGTGACCATTGATACTTGCCAAACTGCCTTACCCAAAATCAACTTCGACCACGAACACAAATTCAGAAAACACGAGTCATAGCTGAACGATTGAAGCGATTTCTTTGTAGAATATGTACAATACCTTGTAAGAGATTCGGTTCGCTAAGCGTACGATACGAGTTTCCCACTATTATCATTAGTACTACTACTACTAATAATAATAATAATAGCACACTTGATAAAGCACCCTCAAAGAACTCAGTCTCTTTCTAGGCACTTTAAATTTGCTGCAGAGGAAACACGATCGAATGGTTAGTGATAGCATGCTCAATAAACAACAAGAATAACGTGGCTAGGCGTGACATGCACAGGGCCAGCGTGCAAGTGTGGTAAGCGGCAGTACTACTAATGTGTAGCCTTTTTTATGCACTGTCCTTTCACTCGACCGATCGATTGCGCTCGGGTGTGCTTTCACTGCCTTCACGTGCCGCCGAGCGGACGGACGGGCTTTGCGGAAACGCGCGCAAGAAAACAGCTACAGCCCCGCTTCGAATGCAGTAGTAAGACTAATCTCGATAGCCCAATTGGTGGAGCGCTGGACCGCAAACCGTAGCTTGCAGGATCGTTCACAACTCGAGGCTGAATTCTCTTTCGGCGTCCAGTCAAACGGCATATGGCCTTCTGTCTCTCGACATTTTAAAACCACTGCTGTACCTGCAGCGGCGAGCGCTCTGAACTGCAAAGAACGAATGGCATCCCGTGTGGCGGCGGCGGCGGCATTCCTGCAAAGAGACTGACAGCAGCTTTCTGCAATGAGCACAGCGTCCTCCCTTAGCTGGAAGCAAAATATGGTAGCCAGCGTCCCGTTTACATTTACGCTAAAAAAACACTACGGGGTTAAGAAAATGCTAGCGCTATTTCCTTTGCACTAGCGCGTGCCTGCGAGCGCGGTGTCAATGTTACCGGAGGCCTTTTGCTGTACATTATCTCGGCTAGGCGGCGACGGAATGTCGAGAAAACAGTGCAGTCGCACCAAAAGCCCTGCACTCTTCAGTAGAAATCCGTACGCGGGTTTGATCTATTCACACCAATGTGCCAAGTGCCGCTCCTCAGTGCCTAGCAACTGCCGAGGGCAGTTCTGAGTGCCGGTTCCGTTCCGCGGCCGCTCCTTCGATCCGCGCTGCGAGACAGCGCCATTCAGCTCCTTCGATCGCCGCTCAGGTTCAAGGTGGTTGCGAAATAGCAATATACATTCAAGCCATTCGCAGAAATTGCGTAAGATGTAACTAGGCCCGTGTTGGCCTGGCGCTGGCTCCCGAACAATACTAAACGAGCAGCTCGCCGCCTGCGGACTCGCTTCGCCGAGTCACGGTAGAATTACAAGTCCGTTACACATCACAATCGGAAGTACCGGTCACCTTCTTGCCGCGCGACGGAGGGAAGGACGGATTTTCTCGCTTTTATTAGTAGCGCTTGCTCACGTCCACGAGCCATGCGCTCTTCGTCACCTTTGTCAGTTCTGAGATAAAACTCTGAGTGCTTTGATGACTCTGCTGCGTAGTAACGGACCCCATACTCGCCACTGGACCTGCAGCTTGAAAACAACTAATCCGTGTAAAACCACTACGCGAAAGTAATTGCGTGCGTCACGTAAGCACTCAAAGTACCTGGAGAGCTTCAAATCGCTGCGCATAATTCGGATTACAGGTTGACGAAAAAGCGTTTGCAAAACAGCGTGCGCTCAAATTACACAAATTTCAAAGTACAGAGCGCCCGGCGCCCGTACGCAGCGGGACTGAATGCGGAAAAGAACTTGGCGCTTCCGGTATGGCTACCCGGTGCTCAGTGCTCTACCGACTGAACTAACGAGCCAATAGTTCCCGCAGCCAGCGGCGTTCAGCGAAGGGCTACACAGACTCGGCTTTACTTCGCCGCTTTCACGCTCTCGAGCTGAATCCCGGCGCGCCGCTGCTTCGCGTCTAAATGCACGTGCTTATAATTATAAGTTGCACAAGTTAGCGCCAAGTGCTACCGTTCCGCCTGCTGCGGTCAGCGAGCGGAGAGTGTATACCCTTAAGATGTTCAAGGGCATAGAGGTAGCTACAGCAAACCGGGCCAGTGGCCTAGGTCCGCCTAAACATCGATTGAATAGTAAACTCATTGCAGGGTTTCGTGAAGAGATCGGCAACGCATGTAGGCTATCCGTTTTGCTATTTGCCGAGCCACGCATTAGCCGTTGTACTCGCATGTCGGAGTTGCATTAAGCCTTCCAATCTCATCTGTAAACTGCCTAGAATAATAATACGGTTCTCAGGGGGTGCTATACAAATGCATTATTATTATTATAATTATTGTTTAGCAGGGCCACTGCATCCATTGGCATTCTTTTGTGAAAATGCATGCACGCGTTGCTCCTTATTTACGGCATTTTTAATGCTCTGCCTTAATCAACGGCAGTCAATGTGAGTGGGTGGCTTGGATACAAGTCTTTAGCTTGTTCACTACCTATACAGCTATATACTTTTCTCTATCAAAAAGCGTTGGCAATGGTCATTAAGGCAGCGTCAACGGCTCATTATTTGCCTGCACCACCCTAATTTGTAGCAAGTAAATAATAGCAAGCCAGTCATTTGTGTGGTGTGCGTGCGTACGTGCGTGCGTGCGGGTATGTGTGTGTGCATGTATGTGTGTGTGTGTGTGTGTGTGTGTGTGTGTGTGTTCCTGACGACGCATCTATCCTTGGTTAACCGCTGTTAATATGTCTGAGTGCATCCACTTCAATGTTAGTGACAGCTTGCTTGAATTCCTTCAGCTGTGCGCGACTGGGTTCATATCGCCGCAGCACACGTTCGATGGCACACTGTTTTCTTTTTATGCGCGCTCAATTTTTCTAAAGGGCTTCACGGAATAACATAACAAATTAACTATTTATTATCACAACTATTTGAGAAATTCATAAGTGTGCCCATGACTACTATGAGATGGGATTGGGAAGGGGAAAAACTTCCAAGTTCCAAAAGTTTTTTTGGGGGTTCTCAAAAATGCTAGCTGATTCCAGTAATGGAAATCGCATGAAGTTTTTGAAGCTTCCCATGAAGTCGAATTTGACTAGGCTAGTGATTAAGAAGAGCCACCACATTAACGAAAGAAATTTCCGAGAAAATGCAGGTCACGACGACATCCTAGAAGTTGCTGGCCAGTGTCTATTGACGGGCGTAGCGCGAATTATCGCGATATTATGCGAAAGCAAGGGCTTGTCTGTAATCCTGTAAACGGATGAAAGCTTCGAAGGGCCATCGAGTGTCGGAAGAGCTTTTAAGGACTTTGAACTTCAATTTTACAATCTGGATTAACAAAATATTCGACTCAAGTAAAATTACGATCACAATCTTCAAAAGGCTTACACGAGCTTATTTCAATTGAGACGGGCTCCAATTAAAGCGAAGGTAAACTGCCGCCGTAATGGTGGGCTAAACATTCGTTGTAATTTGTAAGCCGCTGACAAGTTGCTATTTTTAAAAGCGTTTGGCACTTGTGCGCTTCCTTAGGAGCGGCTGTTAATTCCTAATGTGCTTGATTATTTTTTCTTTACATTCAGCCTTTAGCTGGCTCGCTCCATTACCATATTTTCGACGTTTCTTTGTGTGAACACATACCTTGTGCCGCCGGAGTGGGCTTGCGTCACTCGACCGAGAAGGAATTCGTTTTTTCCTAGTGTCATCTTTGGATAAGACTAATCGATCGTTCCTCGCACTGACTCAAGAAAGGACGAAGAAGACGGGCGACGGGGCAAGGACAACCATTGGATATCATCATCGACGAACGCTAACGAAGAATTCTGTCGTCAAATTTCAAAACTTGGTGACCCATATTTCCAGAGCCGGGCGATTCGGCCGTCACAAACGACAGACGAGAGCCTTCTTGATGAGCTTCTTATTCTTCTCCTGCCCCTTTTCCTACCCCTTAGCTCAGTAGAATACATAGGCTCTCTCCTCCCTCCGACGCCTCTAGCGGCGTCTTCAATGCGCTGCCAACGGCTAGCTCGATTGAAAAATTTCTTGTATGCCTGTTGACGATCGTAACTCTAGTCATAGTAAGACTGAACCGTTTGATAGACATGTAACCCCTCTTAATCTGGATTGTTCACATTTAAGTCAATAGATCTTTGAGACTTTCTCGAAGACTCTGAAGTATTTAATTTGAAGTAGCTAAGAATTAGGCAGGAATCACCCATCACAAGTCTTAAGCACAAAACGAATAGGGTCTAATTTGGAAGGGGTTGTAAAACTCGAAGATAATTCATAATATAGTCAATACGATAAATAATCTAGTGTCGCAAGTTGCGGTCACTTTCATAATCCCAGCCGATGAAATGCGTTCAGACAATCCGGCCGGTCGTGATGCGGCGCCTTTCCAACAATTACACCATCAATGTCGTTCAAACTCTTTCTTGCACGCCGACACCTCTGCCAGGGCTCGTGATATAGTTGTCGCCTGTTCGAAACGCCGTCGAATTAAGGGACTGGCTCTAAGAGACGCATGCATCTCCCGTATTTCTCACATTTCTTGGAGCCTCTTATTCTACTCTCTAGCTGAAGCACTTTATTCCAACTTAAGGACAGATGTCTATAAAATACCAAGATTGGTCCAGCAATCGAATAGTTGCTTAGGGTACCTTTCTAAAGAAAAACAATTTAGAACTGGGGTCTGAAATTTTGAAGGTTTCCCTGTAGAAGGAAACCATTTAAAAAACGATCAACCAAACCAAACCATGGCAAACCATGTCTAACCTGGACGTAAACAGAAAGTAGCATATCAACAAATTACAAATGTACCTTTCTTAGCCATAAAAGATACGATTCCTAACTTATACAGCCTTGATACATCGAGGAAAATGTTTGCAGTTTGCTGACGGACACGTTTTTAACTTTTAAACAACTTCCTTTACAGTGTAGCTTTGGGCCCTTTAGAAACCATGACTGAGCCAAAACTTGAGATCAACATAACATTTCAAATGTAAACTCATCTCAGCTCTGCTTTTATATCTCTGCAGGAGTTCATCTCTACAATCTAGTCTGCCTACTTTCAGCTACATAAAATTGCTAAAATTCGGGCTTGTTTAGGTATGGATACCACATCTAAGTTTATCCATGCATTTGTGACATGCCGTCTTGACTTCTGTATATCACTGCTTGCTGGCCTGCCGGCATGTGTAATCAGGCGGTTGCAGCTGGTGAAAAACTCTGCAGCCAGGCTTGACTGTTGTGAGCGTCGCAGCTGCCACATCACATTACTTCTCGCCGACCTGCACTGGCTACCAGTCAAGCAATTAATGGACTTCAAGGTTTTGTTGCTCACTTTTAGGTCACTTCATTCTTTGGCTCCAGTCTATCTATCAGATCTACTCCCCCACCAGGCCAAGCATCGTACCACCCGCTTTTCGGAAACTAACTGTTTACCAATACTTCGTACCTCAAATCCTTTGGCGACCGCTAGTTCGTATGCTCCCAAACCTCAAATCCTTTAGAGATCGTGCATTTAGTTTGTATGCTCTAAAAGCCTGAAACTCACTCCCGACCTGCGTCAGAACATCCGCTGACCTGACCACATTTAAAAGGAACTTAAAAACACACCTATTTAGGACAGCAATTAGTGGGTCCCTGTGATTCGTTCTTCATGTGCTTATGAGTGCTGACACTGTGCATGCTGCCACTAACCACATTTGCATGCTGACGCTGTGCATGTCACCCCTAACCATAACTCTCTTGCAGCAAGTATTGCTCGTATTCGCACTTGTATGACTGCGAACGTTTCCCAATTTAATGACAGTGAAACTAACTTACTTGTTATGAGTACATCCAGTATAATTCGGAAATTGGAAAAGCCCAAACCTCAAAATTGTCTCGGCTAGCAAAACTCTGGTGGCTTCTACGAGAAATCTGGGTGTCCTGTTCCACAGTGAATCTTCAGTAGACAACCATATCAGCTCCATAGTCAAGTCTGCCTATATTCAGCAGTACAAACACTTGGGCCTGCTTAGACTTGAATAGTTGGTTCATGCATTTGCAAAATCTGGTCTTGACTCCTGCAAGTCACTAGTCGTAGGTCCTCCGGCCTGTGCGATAAGGTGCTCTGCTCACAGTTGGCGAAAAACTCGGCTAGTCTGCAGTGACTCTCTTAACTACCCCAGTCCGCCACTGTCACCAGTCTGGGCCGGCTCTCCGTGAAGCAGTATATAGCCTTCAAGATTCTGTCACCTTGAGATAGTGAAACTTAATTTAGGCTTTAATTTTATGTAGATGACGGACATCTGTACTTGTGCTCCGATCCCTCTCTGCCTTTCAGCACTTCTCCGACTCCCTTGCAGCATGTATCACTGGCATCTGCACTTGAGGCAGAACATTCTCTCAAATTTAGTAACAATCTGACCCCTATATCACTAATCAATTGACATGCTTCCTATCCAGCATATTTAAAGTTCCTAAAAAGAGTTGTAGTTCTCTTAGGGCGCTATTTAACTGTCTTGAAATTGTTATTATTATTTAGGTCCTTCTATTTTCGTGCTCCGACCTACCCACCTGAATCGCTTCCTAATCAGGCCTCCATGCTTAGCGCCAGCTCTTCTAATTATGGCTGCTAGGTCGTGCCTTTAGTGAACATTCACACCTGTGGGACACCGCGTCTTAAGCTCTTCTACTGTTCATGTGTAGGGCTTAATATCGACTGACATCAGGTCATCTAATAATTTGAGTAAATCCTAAAAAGAAGCTAAAATCCCATCTCTCTCGAAGGCTTTGCTCTTTCTACGTAATTTATCCTACGTGTGCCGAATGTTGCTGAAATCGCCCACCTTCTCAGCTCAGAGATGTCGTGGCGGCATTTCTAGCGACTCTCTTCAAGCGCTGTAGTTTCAAATCGGTCTCTTGTGGCGAGTATCAAAGAAGGCTTCAGGACTCTCTGGTGAAGGAATTGCTTCGTACGTACGCTTCGAAGGTACGCTTTCGGTCAGCTCTGCAGGTGGCTTAAGTGCGCCGACCCGACGAGTATTCGCAGCTGCAAGTCGCATAAGGATATTAGCACTCAGCCACGCCCATACTCTGGTTGCTCTAGCACGGGATCTGACTGGCGAGCAAGATCTGTTGAGCCTTTAGCCCGCTCGACAACAAAAACGCGATCGATGGACCGATGCCAACTCGGACTTGCGCCTATCTGCACTAATTGCCACACCGTTTCCGGAAGTAGTAAGAATAATACACTCGATAAAGCCCCCTCAGAGAACTCAATCTCTTTCTAGGTGCTTTGCATTTACCTAAGAATCGCGCCTTCCTGTGCGATTTTGTATGCGCATTCTCCAAACGCTTCTTTTTTATAATAAAGAATGGTAAAAAAAACCACGCACCTCGATATACATACACGTCTTTGTCAAATGAACGCTGCGAAAAATAGTCCGCCAACAATAGCCCTCTACAACGACGCAGAGCTACCTGATCTTGCTGCACGGAAAACCACCTCTGCTTACGATAAAACTTATCAAGAATTTTAATATTCAGGAACTCTCTTTTCGGGTGTACATAGTAAGAAGCAGCTGCGGTAGCTGCGTACATTGACGCCCTGACGGGAGCGGGCTGCTCGCGATTGTCCACCTCTTTTCCGCGGTAGTAGTGTAGCTCTCGCTACCACTCGAAGTGGTGTCGTCTCCTTCGACACTTTTAAATTGCATGCACTGATTCAAATTGTACCTAGTGATTACTTGCACTCTAGCTTCTGAGAGCTGCTAAACGATTTTCGTGCGTTGCCAAGGGGTGCATGCCGATCAAATGCCGCAACACTGCTATCCAATGGCCTAGCCAGATTTTGTAACTTGGCTAAGCACGAAAGTAAGAGGAGTGGCATAGGTTAAGGACTTCTTCCTTCGATATCTGCTCGTGTCACCCCTCTATAAACTTTTTGTATTAACCGGTACTTTTATTTTACTCGTTCACTTTAACTGCTAACTTAGCTCTTAAAAAACATTCTTGGAAACCATACAGCGCCATACCGCCGAAAGCATGCGCTGAGAATCCTCGTGACACGCGCCAAAAAGACACTACTACTTAACTTGGAGAGCCTCAAGCACCCAGCCGAAGGTACCAAGCCTATAGAACCGCCTGGTGCCTGTAGCAGGCTGCTTCTAATGACCTTGCCATAAAATACCTATTTAGAAACTCTAACAACGGTTGCCCTCGACGCGCCGAAGCTGCGCCGGTGTAGAAGCCTTTTTAATTTCACCTAAAAGAGAAGCCTACTAAAAAGGCGGTTGCCCCTTCTGGAGAATCTGCGATGCCGACAAGACTCGAGAGCCGCTATTTAAGCTTACTTTAAATTCAACAATTTCGTTTGCTGAACTCTCTCAAGCCTAAGAAATCTCTGTAGTTTCTTTGAGAAAGGAAGCTAGTAGAAAAAGCCCATTTTCCCGGTCATCTTCAGCGTACGTAATCGCGTGCGCTGAAGATGGCCGGGAAAATATGGGCTTTTCAGCCCCTCATTGATAGAAAAACGGAAGTTCGGTACCATTTCGGTACAGTCCACACATCCGCACCGAAAGAGCGTCCTCACCCGAAAGCCCATCTAGCGGCGCCGTCTGAAAAGAGACCGGGACACTCCTTTTGTTGAGCCCGAAGCTGAAAGGCACCGAAGGCCGCCTGCCCCCGCGCGCTGCTTACGCAACCCATCGAAAAAATATCTGTTGCCTCCTTGTGGAGAAATGGCCCTGACGACTCGCGCGCTTAGCCTATCTAAAAAGAAACTCCCGTTTTTGGGGTAAAGCCCTACTCTCCGCACGCAGGAGATGCGCCGCCAGGAAGCCTGATTAGATTCATCCGCCTGAAAACGATGCTGCACCCCAATTAAAAGAACGCGCGAAGCTGGATCGGCAGCTCCGGAAATGCGACTATTCCCCCTTAACAATAAAGATAGCCGTCCAGAAATCGACCCTGCACGTGCGAGTCGAATACGCGTTGCTCTGCGATCCCCTTTCCAGCACATCACGGAAAAGTCGGTCGATTCTCTGCGAAGGAACGCCTTAAATCGGCGCGCGACGATCGGGACGCACGCGCCACTCTTCCTGACGAGCCGCTCTTCCTGACGAGCCGCTAGATCCGCTCGCTAAGCCCGGTGGCCCCTACCTGAAAGCTCGGTACTCCTCCTCCCCCCCCCCCCCCCGGGAATAGAGCTACCGGTCGAGCAAGGTCAAAGGCTAGTTTTGGGCAAAGAGCGGCGGCTATAATTTTAGTTGCGACAGTTTTCTGGCTCGCCCTCCAGCCAGGTCTGGGGGCAGCATTAGGCCCCCACCACCCGCGCCCCTCCTAGGCCAATATACCAGGGGGTGGTCCTGTGCCCCCCTCCCTCGCCGCCCTTCCAAGCCCTCTGCGGCGGTCATAGGCTTGTACGTGTGAGGGGTCCAAAGCGAGGCGATTGTAAAGCGCCTAGAAAGAGATTGAGTTCCCTGAGGGCGCTTTATCAAATGCATTATTATTATTATGATTATGATTTTGGCGAGCGGCGGAAACATCGACCGGTCTTCAGGTCGGCGGCAGGTCGAAGCTTTTTTGGTATGGGGGAGACCGCTGAGACAGTCCGGCAGCTGCGTCCGCGTCTAGTAGCCACTGCAGCGTCGGCGCCGGCCCAGGAGAGCCGTAGGGGTGCACGCGGATCCGGCTGTGCAGCCGGAGCTGAGTGAATGCTCACGCTGTGCTTTCGACTCGGACAACCGACTCGCCACCGGTACTTTCGCTCCCACGCACCAGCCGCCCGCGAGTGACATCTGCGAAACCGCTCCATACTCCGTTTGAGGTGAGCCACGGTTTTGACGAGGAGGGTCGCGAGACGCGCCGCCGCCGCCGCCGCCGCCGCCGCCGCCGCCGCCGCCGAGCACGCCGCCGCCGAGCACGCCGCCGCCGAGCACGCCGCCGCCGAGCACGCCGCCGCCGAGCACGCCGCCGCCGAGCACGCCGCCGCGCACGCCATCTTCCGCCGCGACTGACTGCAACACATACACTCTAGCGAGGCGTTTCGAAATTCGGCCGCGTCTCATCCGGCGACGGTAGCCTCCTCGTCCGCCGATCCGCCGCTGCAAGCCGACGGCGCCGTCGCGCGAGTACATCGCAAGACCCGCGATTAATTAGCCCGCAATTGACACGGCCTCCCAGACACTCCATTCATTGGCTGGCATTTGCATTGCCCTCGAGCGCAGATGTGCGGTACTTATTTTTACCGGCGGCCTGCCAGCCGGACGAGTGCGGCTGCGGCGACGGCGGGCCCATTACCGCCAGAGCCCGTACGACGACGCGGCCGCCGCCGCGGCCCGAGCGCGCGCGGTCGGGTCCGGTGTCATTCTTTTGTTGCGCTCCGCACTCGCGCCGAGCCGCCGGCGTTCATTCGACGCTCGGACGGCTGGCTGCGGCTAATTGGAGGCCGATCGGAGTCGACAGCGCGATCTGCCGCTCGCCGCCGCCGAGCTGTCGGGCTTTCGCTGGCGCCGCGGAGCGGTCATTACCGCTCCGCGGCCGTCGGTCGGCGCTCGCTCCCGCCGCCGAGAGCTGCCGCTGTCCGAGCCGGCGTCGCGCTCCGCGGCTCCACCGGACCGCGCGGCGGCGGCGCGGTGCAAAAGGGGTCGGAGGCGCCGCGTGGGCGGGGCGTGACGTGACTGCGCTTTTCGCGGCGCCGCCGCGCGAACGCGAGCGCCTGCTCTCGGATTCGCTCGCGTTCGCCGTCTCCTTTGCCAAGACAAGCGAATGGTTTGAAGAAAGCGAAACGCGTCGCAGCCATTCTGCGGCGGCGCGCTCAAAGCAGCGCGTCAAACGCGCCAGCACCGCGCGTTCTAAGCTGGTTCGCAGCTGGCAGCTCAGCCACGCCGGAAGCGCTACGCGACGCCGGTAGCGCCGCCCGAGGGCGGGCGGGTTGGCGATTTTCATTAGTCAGGAAATATGACTGCCAGGATATTTATTGTTCGCGGCTGATGCTACATATACCGTCGGTGTCGAGTAGACTTTCTGTGCATTACCTTAAGGTACGGACGCTCTTCAGCGCTTACGCGTTCCGCAACTTCCGGCGTACCCGCGTGCGTAAGTAAATGCAGCTCCTACCAGCCGCTACACGCGCCACAAGCCTTGGGACTTCACCTGCATCCGTCGCACGTCGTCTGGGACTAGCACCGCTACGCTGTGTGTCGCAGCCCAGCTCTGACTGGACGCGCCGGCAGCCGCCCCGCCCCTTAATGTAATACGCATTTGACGTGTGCAGTCACGGATAAAGCTGAGGAGTTGTCCTCGGCAGTTGTCTCGGGCAGTTGTCTCATTGCTTGCGACTGCGCGAGCGCCGAGCGTCGTCGCAGGTGGGTTTATTTATTTGCGTGATTGAGCAGCGCACTGACAGCGATGTTGAGCGTTTGAAAACTGAAGTAGCTGCCCGCTCTGCCGAACTTTGGGGTCAGAAAAATCTCCTGCTAAACTTGTGCGAATCTTGGAGCCGCGCTTTGACAATATAATTAAGCAAATTGGGGGACACCATCGTTCTGACCTTGAGCGAATTGTGAGTATATGCTTACGCCGTGGATTTTGCGGGACAGTACCGGCGGCTGAGTAACCTGTAACAACATTAAAAATAAATAAATAAATACAAGCTGATTTAACAGCCTCTTTTTGTATAGCGACAGAAGAGCCTTGACGGCTATCACCACCGCTTGCAGCGGCGATAAAGGATCGCCCACCAAAAGATTCGAACCCACGACCTCAGGGCCGAGGTCGTGAAAAGCAACCGCCTAACCTAGTGAGCCATTACGGCTCACCAAACGTAGTAGACGACCGCATCGTGTCAACGGACGGGCAGATGTGCACGGGCGCACTGCGTCTCGGAAGCTGAGGATGAACTGACACTCGCAGTAGCCCGGGGCCGGCCGCCTTTCGGGTGCTTAGATACGGAGTCGCTAGCGGAGATTGAGCAAGGGTCTTGCGCTAGCTACTAGCTTCGGAAACGGCTACTGATAACGTGTAGGTGTCCGGTAGCTACCTTAGCCTGGAATGACGATGCAAGCAAGGAAAAGCTGCCCCACTGCTCTGCAATCAAGCTACTGATAGCGTATCCGAGCCACGATTGGTTCACAGCCTAGTCGGTCTCTTGAAATAAAAATGCTATGCGTGCCGATGAAGACCCTTGCTTTCTGCGATCGTCTGAAATAACGAGGTGCTAAGGCTTTATCTCGCATGCCTGCTCTCCTGCTGCTGCTGCCGACTGCGGCGCACCCTTTCCAGCCGTTCTGGGCTTCTACTTCCCTGCTGCTCGCTTTCTTGACTGTCCTCCTGACTCAGCTACGGTTCCCACGTTCACTCTGTTGCCTGAGATGGTATTCGTTGGCTGCCGAACGCGTACCGACAGCCGCTTAGGCTTCGAGCTCGCGATAGAAAGCTCTCCTGCAAAACAGCCACGTATTCTATGTGACTCTGTCGAGTCACAGACGGAGATACATTTACATTACCTGCCGCTGCTGTATGCAGCGGGAAGACCTGCTCCTCTATCTCGCGAGGTGAGTTCTGCGTTCCTACGACAATTCTTCTGCTAATTTTCGTCTCCTCGGGGAAGTTCCTCGTACTTCGTATCACAGTACGTCTACACAGTTTCTGCGATGATTCCGTTTACTTTGAAACTCATTGAAACGCAATGCAATTATGTTCATGCGGACGAATTTCAACTAACTCCGAACGGCTACGACCATGCAACCAGGCCCGAGGGCGGGCGGGTTGGCGATTTTCATTAGTCAGGAAATATGACTGCCAGGATATTTATTGTTCGCGGCTGATGCTACATATACCGTCGGTGTCGAGTAGACTTTCTGTGCATTACCTTAAGGTACGGACGCTCTTCAGCGCTTACGCGTTCCGCAACTTCCGGCGTACCCGCGTGCGTAAGTAAATGCAGCTCCTACCAGCCGCTACACGCGCCACAAGCCTTGGGACTTCACCTGCATCCGTCGCACGTCGTCTGGGACTAGCACCGCTACGCTGTGTGTCGCAGCCCAGCTCTGACTGGACGCGCCGGCAGCCGCCCCGCCCCTTAATGTAATACGCATTTGACGTGTGCAGTCACGGATAAAGCTGAGGAGTTGTCCTCGGCAGTTGTCTCGGGCAGTTGTCTCATTGCTTGCGACTGCGCGAGCGCCGAGCGTCGTCGCAGGTGGGTTTATTTATTTGCGTGATTGAGCAGCGCACTGACAGCGATGTTGAGCGTTTGAAAACTGAAGTAGCTGCCCGCTCTGCCGAACTTTGGGGTCAGAAAAATCTCCTGCTAAACTTGTGCGAATCTTGGAGCCGCGCTTTGACAATATAATTAAGCAAATTGGGGGGGACACCATCGTTCTGACCTTGAGCGAATTGTGAGTATATGCTTACGCCGTGGATTTTGCGGGACAGTACCGGCGGCTGAGTAACCTGTAACAACATTAAAAATAAATAAATAAATACAAGCTGATTTAACAGCCTCTTTTTGTATAGCGACAGAAGAGCCTTGACGGCTATCACCACCGCTTGCAGCGGCGATAAAGGATCGCCCACCAAAAGATTCGAACCCACGACCTCAGGGCCGAGGTCGTGAAAAGCAACCGCCTAACCTAGTGAGCCATTACGGCTCACCAAACGTAGTAGACGACCGCATCGTGTCAACGGACGGGCAGATGTGCACGGGCGCACTGCGTCTCGGAAGCTGAGGATGAACTGACACTCGCAGTAGCCCGGGGCCGGCCGCCTTTCGGGTGCTTAGATACGGAGTCGCTAGCGGAGGACGACGCCAAGCCTGCTGCGAGCCTCAACACACAGCGCCGCCGCTGCTAAGCCCGAGCACGAGACCCGCCCGCCGACTTAAGTACGCTACGGGTACGCCAGCTGTGTGGACATTAGGACATACTAGTCTCAAAAGTATGGATACCCTGAAGGCAGAAATACGTCGACGTTTGAAGCAAAAATTACAAGTCACTACGTCAAATGTCGCAGCTAACCAGCAGTCCGTTGATAACGACGCCGAGACTGCTACGAGGCCGGAACTTGAGTGCGCTAGCTACTAGCTTCGGAAACAGGATTTAACTTACTACTACCAATCTAGACGGTGTCAAAGGCGATAATGTGGTCAATGTAGTATAGGTGCAGGCCCTAGCCGACGCTCTTTGCGGTAAAATTGGGAAGCTCAATATGTGGCTCGTGAAGCTCAATTTAAAAACGATTTCACACGAGATCTTGGAAACGGCTACTGATAACGTGTAGGTGTCCGGTAGCTACCTTAGCCTGGAATGACGATGCAAGCAAGGAAAAGCTGCCCCACTGCTCTGCAATCAAGCTACTGATAGCGTATCCGAGCCACGATTGGTTCACAGCCTAGTCGGTCTCTTGAAATAAAAATGCTATGCGTGCCGATGAAGACCCTTGCTTTCTGCGATCGTCTGAAATAACGAGGTGCTAAGGCTTTATCTCGCATGCCTGCTCTCCTGCTGCTGCTGCCGACTGCGGCGCACCCTTTCCAGCCGTTCTGGGCTTCTACTTCCCTGCTGCTCGCTTTCTTGACTGTCCTCCTGACTCAGCTACGGTTCCCACGTTCACTCTGTTGCCTGAGATGGTATTCGTTGGCTGCCGAACGCGTACCGACAGCCGCTTAGGCTTCGAGCTCGCGATAGAAAGCTCTCCTGCAAAACAGCCACGTATTCTATGTGACTCTGTCGAGTCACAGACGGAGATACATTTACATTACCTGCCGCTGCTGTATGCAGCGGGAAGACCTGCTCCTCTATCTCGCGAGGTGAGTTCTGCGTTCCTACGACAATTCTTCTGCTAATTTTCGTCTCCTCGGGGAAGTTCCTCGTACTTCGTATCACAGTACGTCTACACAGTTTCTGCGATGATTCCGTTTACTTTGAAACTCATTGAAACGCAATGCAATTATGTTCATGCGGACGAATTTCAACTAACTCCGAACGGCTACGACCATGCAACCAGGGTCTGCGAAACGGCATGAAATCGAATGGATCGAACTGCTTGTTCCGGCTCGCAGTAAACGTGCCTATTCGCGGCGTTTCAAAAGTGCGCCAGTTGGTGTTTGGTCCTTAGAGACTTTGGACGCCGGATGTCTGTCTATCATAACCTACAGCCTCTCTAACTAAATTAATGGCAGGCAAGGCTGGATTTCTGAGTCAATGCCAATAAAGAACCGGATAGGTCGCGAAATCTCATGTGCAACGGAGCAGGGATGGTGCTCTTCTATGAGTTATGTGTACTTATTGTGCTCTAGTTTGAGATCATTTAAGGTATCTTGCGATATGGAACTGCAGCTAAAGGCGGTCGCGTCTCCAGCCAGAGAAGTGCTGATGATGGCCTCAACTTCAAAAAGCCGAGGGCTCCGGAGACACATTAAAGACCAGCTCGTTGCTGGGACAGTTGGCGGCGATGTAACTGAAGACAATACAGCTCCAAAGGACAGCTGCAAAGAAACCGTCGGAAAATTCTCGGTACTGAGCTGTATTTTCTTCAGTTACATCGCCGCCATCTGCCCCAGCAACGAGCTGGTCTTTAGTGTGTCTCCGGAGCCCTCGGCTTTTTGAAGTTGAGGTCATCATCAGCACTTCTCTGGCTGGAGACACGCGACCGCCTTATGTCAGAGCGTAGCGAGTGGCGAAGCCAAACCTTGACACTTAACATACTTAGTGGCGTTAGGTTCCTTTATTATTCTGGCCAAAATTCAAGGATGGGGCAGCGCTAGATCAGTCAGATTAAGATGGCAGAGATAAGTTTTTATTCTTTCAGAGGCTGCCGAATTATTAAGGCTAGGAAACGATTACTTCTTTATCCGTCGCTAGGTGATGGAGGAAAAGGAAGAAAGTTGGCTAGAGCGCGAGTCGCTGCTAGTCGTACGGCTGCCGGAGGGTAGAGTGCCGCCGCTGCTGCTGCCGCCGCCGTCGCGTGCAGGTTCGCTTGATAAGCGGGCGGCGGCGAGCGACTAGCGGAGTCACGTGCGGCGCCGCTGGCGGAGAGCTAGAGGCACGCTGGAGACGTGGCCAGCTGCTGCCGTCCGTGGCGATCGTAGAGTTGCATGGAGGCGCGTTTGTGCTTCTCTCACTTCGCGGAAGAAGAGAAAGAGGAGGAGGAGGAGGAGGAGGAGGAGGAGGAGGAGAAGGAGGAGGGGGAAAGCAAGAAAGATAGATAGCGACGGAAGGCCTCGAATCCCGATATTGGAAAGTTGAGCTTACCGAGAGGCCGTCGTCGACGGACGCCGAACTAGCGCGTGCGTTCGCAGAGGAAATGGACTCGCCCGACTCGCAGGAAGCTTGAGATGCGAATCCAAGCCGCACGCTGCTATAGCGGGAGCGGACGGCAGCGGCCAACGAGCGACTAGCCGCCAGCGACCTGGAGCGGAGCTCGCAGAAGCGGCGGGCGGGCGGGGGGGGGCTGCTCGTGCGTTGACGTCGCTCGCCTTCTTGTAGCAAACGAGCAATCGTCAAATATCTCCCACTAGCCATTTGATCGCGCTTCCTTTGCAGCAAATATAAAGTGCCTATAAAGAGATTGAGTTCTATGAGGACGCTGTATCAAATGTATTATTATTATTATTAAATATGACGTTTCCCGGCGACAAGGGCGGGTGAGCAGAGGAAACAAATGGCCGCCCACAATTGACCCTGAGGACTGTGTTTCCGCCCGGAATGGAGGTCGTTCGCGGTTCTCTATTATGACCTTAAAAAGGGACCGCGCCTGTCGGAATTTTAGGCTTCGTAGTCGTAACTCTAGATGACCCGCCTGCAATTTGCCGACGCCATTGAATAAGCTGAAGGAAGCCGAATAGCCCCGATTGTATCGTGCGGGCGTTGGATTGATTTCCGGGCTACGTGCGGTATCGGTCGCGGTTCTCGCTCAGCCATCGTTTGCATACCAGGGGACAATGCCTGCCCCCCTTACGCTTCGTCAGCCACTCCTCGAGGCACGCGCACAACCGGCATACGTCACCAGGCGGCTGGGTGGCCTGGCAACCGCTTCTTACGTTTTGTTTGCCCGAACGGCGGCGGGCGGGCGCGGTCTGGAGCCGCCCGCAGCCGCTCCCGCGGATGCGTGCGAAGCGGAAGGAAGCCGCCG
Source organism: Cristatella mucedo (assembly GCA_009760855.2). Lineage (NCBI taxonomy): Eukaryota > Metazoa > Bryozoa > Phylactolaemata > Cristatellidae > Cristatella > Cristatella mucedo. Next base: position 11,268,360 of record WPIO01000004.1, on the reverse strand, counting down.
ACCGATCGCTGACTTCACGAGAGAGGAAGGCGTTCGCTACAAAACAGCACCCTCGTGGGTGGCTAGCGCAAGGCCGCATTTTGACGCTTCGTCGACCTCGTAGCTGGGAGATCCCGCCGCCACGCCTCTGCTGCTTGACGCGAAAATTCAGTGAATCGGGAGCAGGAAGCGACCGGCGAGCTGGGTCTGACGAAAGCTGCATGCCCGCCTGCGCACCGCACCGAAGCAGAGCGCTGCGGCTCGAGGTTCGCAGGAGCCGTCCGATTAAAGGGCAGCCTTAGAAGTCGATGCGAACACGCGAGCACTCGCGGTCTGCAAGACCTTCTCTCGGGCTTTACGAGGCTCTGGCGACGGAGTCACGTAGCCTGCGTAGCCAGACTCCTTCGCGGACCTAGCGAGATTAAAAAAAAGTGAAGTCTGGCTAATTCGACCGCCGCATCTATGTAGCCGCGGAGTGCGTTGGCGACGTTCGCCACCGCCGCCGCATGCAGCTGGCATCGCGGCATGGCCTGCTGCAGGAATGGCGCACCCCATCCCGCGACCGGGTTCGTGTAGTGCGAGCGATCCGATAGGATCTCGCGACCGAGCGGCTCTGCGTTGACCAATGGCGACGGCTCGCTCCTATCGCTCGCAGATATTCGGGGCGGATCTTGGCCGAGGAGAAGATTGGCGCCTTGCGCTTCTCGGGTTCAGGTCGTGGGATGTCGTCGTCGAGCCTTGCAGTAGGCGAATCCTTTATTTTTTAGCCCGCTGCGAGTTGAGCGACAGTTGCTGCGACTTTTCTACAGCTGTATAAACAGGACGTTCGAATCCACTGACGGTCACCCTTTCAGCGCATCCAATGCAGCTAATCGAATCGAATGTGATCTAAGGACTAAACTCACCTAGAATCAATCGTTTCCGTCCAAGTGGAAGAAAGACACATGCAAAAGCGGAAGCTGAAGTGGGCGTGAAAGTGGAAGAAAACGGCGATCGAAGGATGGCGACAAAGTCCGCTAAGCAACAACATGAAGCAGCTGTCTTCCGCTGTCTGAAAATCACTGGAAAGGATGCGACCGCAACCAAATCGCTCTGGCTTGGCGACATATATGAGTTGCACTCTTTGCATTTTCTGCTAGCCCCAACTGCCACGCTGACGCCGAGGGCCACCCGATCGCTGTTGGTGTCACGTTAACTGAGCGGCAAATGGTATTCCTCCGCAGACTCGATTTGAACAAACAACGTCGGAGTAGCATTCTACGACGCCACACTGAGCACTCGGCCGCCGCCGGAATGGCTCGATCGAGGACAATGCAAAGTTATTATGTCGCGTTAGACGTGGTGGGAAGAGTAAAACTTGTTTCGTAATTAATAGTAATATTGATACATTTGACAAAGCGCCCTCAGAGAACTCAATCTCTTTCTAGGCGATTTACATTTGCTGCAGTTGAAGCACGTTCGAATGGTACGTGATAGCATGTTCAATAAAAACATGAGTAACATGGTTAGGGGTGACATGCACAGGGTCAGCATGCAAGTATGGTTAGTGGCAGCATCCACAGTGTCAGCACGTATAAGAACATACATAAAGGTCGAATCACAGGGACCCACTAAATGCTGTCCTAAATAGGTGTGTTTTAGAGTTCTTTTTAAATGCCGTCCAGTTAGGGGATGTTCTGATGCAAGTCAGGAGGGAGTTCCAGGCTTTGGGAGCATGCGAACTAAATGCACGGTCTCCAAAGGATTTGAGGTTTGTACGAGGTATAGGTAAACAGATTCCGAAAAGCAGGTGGTACGATGCTTAGCCTGGTTGGAAAGTAGATCTGATAGGTAGGCTGGAGCCAAAGAATGAAGGACCTAAAAGTGAGTGACAAAACTTTGAAGTCGATGCGTTGCTGACTGGCAGCCAGTGCAGGTCGGAGAGAAGTGGTGTGATGTGGCAACTGCGACGCTCACGACTGACAAGCCTAGCTGCAGAGTTTTGCACCGCACCAGCTTTAAGCGCCTGGGCGCACAGGCCGGTAGACCAGCAAGCAGTGAGTTACAGAAGTCAAGACGGGATGTCAAAAATGTATGGACCAACCTAGATGTGGTATCCCTGTCTAAACAAGCCCGAATTTTAGCAATGTTATGTAGCTGAAAGTAGGCAGACTTGACCGTGGAGCTGGTGTGGTCGTGTAATAAAAGGTCACTTTAGAACAAGACACATGGATTTCGTAAAGATTCAACAGAAGATATGCTGGCAGAGCTGATTTTCAGCGTTAACCTTTCCAATTTCTTAATCACAATCAATATTTTCTCCAGCTAAATTATTCGCAAGTGGTAAGGATGGTCACTACTCATGATGACAAAGAAAAACCGGATGCCGGCCGACCTAGTAATGAGCGAAAATAATGATTGGCTGCGAAAATGCTGCAAAAGTGCTGTGCAGGCATTTTTGGAGTGGAACTTCTCTGCAGCCCTCAGGAGGAGGAACGGCCTGGGCTCGCAAGCGAGCAGGCCGTTCCACAACGACTGCAGTCCAGTCGCATCTAGATGCAGGCGAACTGGGGCAGGTGAGCATTGCTATGTATTCCTAAAAAACGAGAAAAAAGGCTAGCTGATTCAGCAGCCTCATTTATTGTGAGCGACAGAAGAGCCTTAGCGGCTATCGCCACCGCTTGCTTGCAGTGGGCAATAAAGGATCTCCCACTGCAAGACTCGAACCCACGACCCGGGTGGCGAAGAGCAAGCACCACACCACTAGGCCAAAACCGATTGTTAACAAAGACGGAGGATCATCTGACAGCCCGGCTGACGGGCGCTAACGTCGCGACTTTTAATTGTTAGTTTATCGTGCGGCTCTGATAGTCGGATCGTTGTGAAATAAGCACGAAGTTTTCCAGGAAGTACCTGAGTTTAGTATCGCGTCGACGACGACTGAATCCTCCGCCACTACAATGATGCGCTAGCCTCTAGCAATTCTTCGCGATTAACGATATTCCCAAGTATGCATCCCCCCCTTTTTTTTATTACGGCGAGTCGCAATCGCTACCCGCATCCTGATTAGGGGGAGGGGTTTTCCGTCGTTTACCTGGGCTCTCTTCGCTCATGCGTCATCCGGGCGGTTAGCCTTAGGCTACAATAGCCGACAACTAGCGCGCTTTTCGTACGCGGCCCCATGACCGACCGTTGGCGCAGCGTTGCACGCTAGCGTAGGAGCTGAATAGGGGCGGAAGAATTCACGCGCGCGCGCAGAGCGGCGTCCACTTCCCACACTGACAGTAGAGCCGCACGGCTTGGTCTGGTTGGTCCGAGATGGTAGCAGCACCGGGCCACGCGGTGGGCCCAAGCGCGAGCTAGCGTTACGTATGAAAAAAGTACGGTGCGTACCCGCCTGTGCGTGCCTGCTCAGTCCTCATTCGAATGTCAGATACTTGCGCTGATGTGTCACTGGTAACGAACCGAAGACGTTCTGGGACTGTGTTCGTAACCCAGGCTGCTTGTAACATGAATAGTGAATCCCCATTGGGTACTAGCAGAAAGATTTTGATTCGCCCCCGAATCCGGCGAAAAATCTCGAAAAATCGTTCCTGCGTTAAAAAATATGAAAACAAGCTCTAGGATTTTAACAACTTTAGAACTGTCGGAAGCAAATGACTAGAAGGATTAAGAGCAGCAGGAGAAGTATACAAAACTTGACGGCGAAATATATATATATATATATATATATATAGAGAGAGAGAGAGAGAGAGAGAGAGAGAGAGAAAGAGAACAGAAAAAACACCAAACCACACTTTGATTACAAAGAAGAAACACAGCGGACTTCTTTTCCTGTTTTTTGCTGGCTAAGTAACAAGAGACAGCCATTAGTGCAACTCCGCATTCGATTTTTTCGCATGCAAACGAACCCTCACAAGAGAACGCTGTTTCGCTCTGTCAGAAGGAATGACCAGCCTATGTTACTTTAGTTGCCAGGGGTCGCTTACCAGAGAAAAGTCTTGCCAGCGAATCCTGGTGGCTATTCCGTCTCCGACTTTGTCTCCACTCATGGTGGGAGGCACGGGTTTTACATTCTCGTTGCGGGGTAATACCACAGCCTCACTCGGCCTGCAGAATAGTGGCACCGTATACGCACCTTTTTGGCTCAATTTGGCGCTCAGTATTGATATGAGTTATTTTGCCTTCCGGAACTTTGCCCTAACCTCACCCGGCCTGCAGTATAGTGGCACCCTGTACGCACCTCGGAGGCTCAATTTAGCGCTCAATATATTTATAAGAATTAGTTTGCCTTTCGGTACGCTTTATGGACACTGTGACAAGTGATCCATTGTAAAGGCTGTATTACGCCTGAAAAGTGATGCAGCTCCAACGAGCCCATTGGATTCGGGATCGTAGCCGGGAAAAGCCTCATTTTAATCGGCGCCACGAAGCTGTGACGCCGTGCAAACATCCCAACGCGTAGCCCGCAATAGACAGCCGTGTTACGTTTAGCCGCCGTCCGGTCGTCTACGCTGAGCGGAACAGCAGCAGCAGCAGCAGCAGCAGCAGCAGCAGCAGCAGCAGCAGCAGCAGCAGCAGCAGCAGCAGCACGCCGATTCTGTTGGCTGGTGGCTCCCGTTACAGAAAGCCTTCGCAGCGGCGGCGGCGATGGTGCAGAAAGCAGTGTTGCCGTCTTCCGCTTCGCTTTCGCTCGTCGCTTCTACTCAAGCCACGCTCAGAACTACCGGAGAACGTAAGCGTCCGAGCAGAGCGGGCAGGGCGGGGACGGCCGAGAGGCGCGCTGCGGGAACGCTAGCTGGCTGACCTCTAGGGTTGGGGGAGGCGGGCGGGACTCGTCAGGATACCGGATATGCCCCCAGCCGCATCAACGGATTCGCCGGCCGCTGCCGCCGGGGTGTGTCGCCCCGACGAGCCATAAGCGACCGGTGCCGCACAGAAGCGGTGCTGCTGCTGCTCTACTCTGCCAGTGCGGAAACGTATCCTTAGAGGTGAGCGCGTTGCACGCCCAGCGCTCGCCGAGCGCGCCGCTTTTGCGAGGCGAGCGGACGTGGCCAGGCCCATTGTGACGGTGAAGACTGGCCGCCCGCCGGGGGACGTAGCCCGCGCGCGCGCGTCTGGCGCGCAGTGCAGTCGCCACTCCCGTTCGGAGCAGCGTCCGAGCCGTGCGCGCGCCGCTCCGCAGACGGCGGCGGCGGCGGCGGCGGCGGCGTCGTCTTCTTCGTACGGCCGCTGCCGGGCCGGAGCTCGTGCGTGCGCACCCCGCGACCGTCATCGTCGCCGGTCGCTGCGGCCGCTTCCGGCGGCTCTTCTTGCCGAGCTTGCGAACGACGATGCCGCGCGTGGCGTCGTCGCCGCCGGCGCGTCGCGCGGCGCCCTCTGCGCTTCGCCTGGCCCGCAGCGGCGGCGGCCGCAGACCGCGCGGAGGCCGCGCGCGGAGTCGGTGCGACGTCGTCTGCTTCGCAGGCCCGCACGGCTCGCTTTGTTCCCCGGCTGCAGCGTCCGTGCCGGCCGCTGCAGCCGCGCCGCCGTCGCTGCACACAGCTGCCGAGCTGCCGAGCGCTTCCACCTGGCCGCTGGCGCCGTGGTCGCGGCTCGCCGCCGCTGAATGCTTAGAGAAGAAGGCCGCTACAGCTTGGCCGAGTAGCCGCTCCCCTCGGGCCTCCGACTAGCCTGGACTGCACCAGCTACTGCTGGGTGCACACCCCCACACCCCACCATGCGATTATCGCGTTGTCAACGTCCCTCCCACCCCGTTGCTTCAAGCTTCGATCCCTGCCAGCTGTCCAACATAAGTTGCAGGGTAATGCAGAAAGATTGCAGGGCGATGTGAGGGCACTATACGAATGTATTATTATGATTATTGCGGAGGGATCCGGACGTAACCTTATAGCGCTATGGTTGTGCTTCCTTTGCAGCAAATGTAAAGTGCCTAGAAAGAGATTGAGTTCTCAGAGGGTGCTATATCAGATGTATTGTTATCATGGTGTTTCTTGAACCGCTGTCGCAGCAGCACATCCAACACCGTGCGGCAGCAGAAGCATCAGCAGGAGCTGAAGGCCACTCGATCTTGCTGGGGAGGGGGTAGGGCAAATGGCTTCGTGCAACCGATCGCTCTCCATGCTCAGCTGTGGCTGCATGCCAACCAATAGCCAACTGTCTTTGCCACTTACGAAGTAGAGAAACCGCACCCGATGCAGGCTTACGGAGCTGCGGCTGCTGTCTAGCAGCGCTTCGGCCGGCCAGCATGGCAGTGGGGCCTTCGTGTTCCGGTGACCAGTCATCTATCGTGCCCACCCCCATGCAGCCATTATTCCTGCTGGCACTACGATTTCCTCTGCATTTCCGCTAGGGCAATTACCAGAGCTGTCAATGCTGCTGCATTTTGTTTGCCCGTTGCACACTGCTCGGTGCTCTCGAGGCGTTTGGCGCACGTGTTCTAATGCGCGCTGAGCCAATGTCTGCTGCCCCCATCCCAGCTGCCTGCGCGATCGGCTGACCGAGGTTTGGGGTAGCTGTGCGCACAAGGCAAGCAGTTCATTACGTCAGGATGAGCTGCTTCGAGCAGGATGCGACGAGGTGCTCGTTCACCTGAAGGCTGAAGGCTGACAGCTGGTGGATGGTGCGATTCCACAAGACGGGAAGCGTGCAGCCGTTTAGCCTGCAGCTGACGTACTGCTTGGGGCAGCAGTGGCCGGGCGGCAGTGATTATTGGACTAGGGAAATCGAACGCGATGTTCTCCAAGCCATAGCAGGGGTCGCTGTTTATTCGCGTGGCCCAAAACAGTTGCCACCGAACAATGGACACAATAGGCTGTGGTCACCTTTTCTTTCTCTGTGTGCACAAGGCAGCCGTGAGCTGCCCGAATTATGCCAAAGCAACAAGAGGCTCGTCGAATGATGCGACATACTGTCGCATGATACTCGTATGATGTCCCTGATGATACTGGGGAGCTCAGCAATAACGCTGCAGCTCGCGCTCCGCCGAGCCGCCGAGATCCACTGTACTTTTCTTTTGCTTGCGCCACGCCTGACTCTTGCCTTTGGACTGTCGAGCTCTTGTGAAACTCAAATCTTTTTTGAGAAGTGAAGTGTGTATTCACTTGCTGATTTTGACGCTGTCCTCAATTGGCGGTATCCATGCATTGAAGCTGCTGCTCATACTTATCATTATTGTCTAGCGTCGCATTCACTTTGTCGTGGCTGTCTGTCTGTTTCTTTTAGAGGACTGTTATTGTTTGCTCGGCTGAATGCGCTGTACCAGCAGAGTTTCAAGCTTGAATCGGTTTTTTGTGTGCGTCCGTGTGTGTGTGTGTGTGTGTGTCAGTGTGCGTGCGTGCTCACTATGCTGGCAGGGTCGGTGACTTTGCTTATGGAGAAGACATTTTGTTAAGAGGGTCCACTGTTACTGCTGCCAGTAAGAATGTTGTAATTTCAAAGCAACTTTTATGTAACTTACATGTAATTGGCAGTGGGCTTGGCACTGGCTGTGATAGGTGTTTTAGCTCTTAGGACTCTAGTAGAAATGTCCCTATTGAATCGCTGCTGTTTCCCAGACATGAAATACGTTTGCTGTGACTTAGAGATTACCAGTTACAGATAGGTGACCGATAAGAAAGAAAGGCTTAGACAACGGACAGGCATGTTAAAGCTTAACATGGGGAGGCCCGCATGACCTTGACATTGCGTTTGTCCAATTAAAGGATAAGTATTGTTAGTCTTGGAAGCTGAACCCTGGCCCCTGGTGCCGAATGCTAGCATCTCCCAGCAGGCATTGACCATGAAATCGTTCATTTTTCTTCTGCACAACTGAAGCTAGGTGGTTAGGATTCTGGCTGATCTCACATTAGTGATGCTGCTATGTTGTCCCCCCCATGAGCTATTAGCAGATGAATCAGTGAGGGGTGTGATACACGAGCCCCCTGTCTACGTCATCATAAGCAAAAACCGACCATTAGCAGTCATCTGTTCAAACCTATAAGCCTCAGAAGTATAGAACAAATTATGCTTGCTCTGTCTTCCCTGTGTCGTCTGTACCCTCACTTGCGCATGCAAAGTCGAGCTCTGTGACCAATGGACTTCAAGTGCAATCGTTCAGCTGCCCATTGGTAGTCTGTCACGTCTGGTATCTGGTGCTCTGACGCATCCTTTGTAAGTATTCTCTCAGTTTCAGTTGGCACGATCGGCATTGACTTTTTGAGTGGCATCCTCCATTTCTTTCGCATGATTGCCCAGAGTGTTGTATCTAGTCTCTCCCAACACTAAAAGCTGGCATGGATGTTTTAGTGTAGTTGCTCTCCCGAGGTGAAGGTGGCCTGAGATTGACTTCGTAGCAGGTGGCAGGATAGATGGGTTTCGAGGCCTGACTATATTCCGGAAAGTCACTGTCAGCCCAATAGTTA